>PVIJ01012393.1:0-49883 GCA_004024925.1 Scalopus aquaticus
ATGTCATTGAGATTTTTATTGGAATAGCATTGAATCTGTAAATTGCTTTTGGTGGGATTGCCATTTTGATAATGTTAATCCTTCCAATCCATGAGCAGGGGATGCCTTTCCATCTTCTTGTGTCTTCTTCTATTTCTTTCAACAGAGTTTTGTAGTTTTCTTTGTATAAGTCCTTTATGTCTTTTGTTAGATTTATTCCCAGATATTTGAATTTTTTGGTTTTGATTTTGAAGGGAATGGATTTCTTAATTTCTTCTTCTTCAGATTGGGTGTTTGCATATAGGAAGGGTACTGATTTTTGTGCATTGATTTTTGTATCCTGCTACTGTACTGAACTGGTCTATTATTTTGAGTAGTTTTTCTATGGAGTTTTTAGGGTTTTGTATATATATTATCATATTGTCTGCAAATAGAGACAGTTTAATTTCTTCTTTTCCTATTTGGATCCCTTGAATGTCTTTCTCTGAAACAATGAATTCATTTTAATGCATTATATGATAAAATACTAGGTAATAAGAAGATATTAGTTCTTATATATGCAAAAATAAGAATGTATAATATGACAATGCAGTAAATGAAATGAGCCCTACACAAGAATTTAGAGTCTGTTTCCATTTATACAATGTTGTAGAACTGACCATACAGACCTGTGGTGGTTGAAATCAGAATAGTGGTTCCTTGGAGTGGAGAGTGAGAAGGGATTGGCTGGGAAGGGAGAGGAGAGAACCATCTGGGGTTATGAAGTGTTCTTTTTCTCAATAGAGATGTGGGTTACATGGATGTATGCATTTATTCAAAACTTTTGAACTGAATGTTTCATTATTTGTAGACTATACTTGAACTTACTTGTACAACAGTGTAAATGTACTTATTGATACTGAACTTTACATTTAAGAATGGTACATTTCATGTATATTTTGCAATTTAAAAAATGTAAGTGGGTGAATGTGAAGTTTCTTAATGGGCAGATATTTAAAGTGTTTTTTCTCTTCCATAACCATGTACTATTCTGTTATTATTTCTTTATTTACCAGTTATAAACTAAAGTAAGAATGTAATTTAGAAAATGACAACAAAGTACTGACTGTGAAAAATAATGCTACATTTATGTATTCAATGAATATTTATCAAACATCTACAATTTGTATAGTTCATTATGTATGCAGTAATTAAGACAAACCAAACCGGAGTCTCCTCCAAAAAGCTCAAAGTGGTGTGCTAAGCCTTAACTTAAAATATGCAAAGAATTCTTAATTTCACAAAAATTAAGAGCTTTTTTCTACCTACTGTATATAGCACTCCATAGACTCTGAAAGTTGTAGGAAACTGAGCTTAAAAATCCATGCTCTGTATTGGCTAACCTGTCACATGTGGCATTCCCTTCCTGTCCTTCCTGTACCTTGAGGGGTTTAGGTTTTGTGCTGCTCCCACACAGTCTGCTGTGCTGCTGGACCACTGTAGAGCAGAGTATCTTGAGATAACATTAATGTGAGGATGGTGCCTGGCCTCCACCATAAAGGAGTTGAGGGCTAAATTGAGAAAACAAAGTCTGCGCTCTTGACATTCAGGTAGTAAATATCCAAGTGTCCTCTTTTACTACTGCTTATGACTACGATAATTGAAAGGTTCAGAGGTAGTTTGAAAGTGAGGAAAACAAAAGCAGAAAAGTCAGGAGCATAGAAATTCTGTACACCAGATGGTTTATGTCCCCACAGGGCAATTGAGAATTAAGTGTGGTAATGGAATTACAGTCCTTTTATTGGTTCTCTGAGGATAAGTACTTAGAGTAACAGCTATATTCCGTTTGGCATACTTGGGTGCTGAGTAAATATTAGTAAATAGCACATAGCATCTCAGTTGATCTCTATGAATGTGGGACATTGTTGGGCGGGGTTGTTGCTAAAGATGATAATATTATCGAAATAATAACTAACGTGTGACTTTAGTAGTTGGTTATTACCCACCTACTTAGGTCTCATCTCTTCTTTCTACTTGTTTCCTTTTTTTCCCCCCTCTACTTCTCTGTTTCTATCTAATTACTATCACTTGACTTACTTGTGTCTCCTGAGTTGTTAATGCAGGATTCTCTTGGTGGAATTGGTAATGAGACTGTCAATGATTGTGTTGTGCCTAGGTGGGACTGTAGGCACATCTAGATTTAAACAGATACCTTAGGCAACAGCAGAAGCTGGCTATATGATTCCCACTCTGTAACATTCTGGAAAACACAAAACTGTGAATGCAGTAATAAAGATCAGTGATTTCCACAGGTTAGTGGGGAGGGGGAATGAAAAGATGGAGCTGGAGGAATTTTTATGATAGTGAAACTACTAGTATGATACTGTAATGATAGATACATGTCGTTATAAATTTGTCCACATCCATAGAATGTTTCACACCAAAAGAGAACCTAAATGTAAACTTTGGGTTCTGGTAACATTGATGTCAGTAGGTTCATCAGTTTAACAAATTTATTAATGTTGGGGGATATCAATAATTGGGGAGACTATACATGTAGGGAGCAGGGAGTAAATGAGGGAGAAGTCTCTGCCACTTCCCAAATTTGCTATGAACCTAAAACTGCTCTTTAAATAGCATTAAAAATAAATAAATAAATAAATAAATAAATAGCATTAAAAAAGAACCATTAAGGATTTGTGACGCTTGAATAGGAATTTATTTTTAAATTTAATTTTTTTAAAACCTAGAGTAGGATCTATATCATATTGCAAATATTGGCATGCTTGCTGAAGAGAATAGTTTCTAAATCCTAAACAGACTTCCTGTAATGATGTGTTAAATGTTGAATCAAATTTTGCTCCCTCTTAAAAATGCTTTTCTGCAGTTTTTAATGGGGCAAGGAGAAACATTCAGATGAAATCGTAACAATCAAGTCCCTGTTCAGATAAGAAACTAAAGATCCCAGGGAAGGGCTTGTTTTGTTGTTACCTCCTCCCCAGTTTGTAGGCTTCTTCTCCCCCTAAAAAAAAAAAAAAAAAAGATGAGGATGATGATGAACAAACAAAATTGCTATTTTTAAATGTGGTGTGCAGTATTAGATTTGTTTTCTTCCAATAGAATCACTTTCCTTAATCAGCACTCTCATAAATGGCACACCTGCCTAATTAGAACAAGTTCTAGACTTCAGGATACAGTGTGAGCATTTCAATTAGCTCCACACAATTGATGATTGTTGCGGCTGATTTCTTAGAAAGTCTTCCCTTCTCTTCTTATTCCTTTGTGGTTAAGCTTTTATTATTTTATGCTTCTGACTCAGCCTTTGATTGTGGGGATTTCCCAGAGTGTGGTCATTGATACTGTTTTTGTTTCTAAGTGATTCTTTAAAGGAAAAAAAGGAGTGACATATATATGGATATATGTAGTGATGTTTTTAAATATTTTTATTTTATTAGATTTAATTTACTTGTTGTCACTCTTAAAATACAGAGAACCCTCTTCACTGTGACAAGGGGGTAAAATATAGCAATCATATTCAAGATTTCCATACATTAGCAATAATAAATCCTTTTGCCCAGAGTAATACAGAAACTCAATCCAGATCCGGTGGGGATGATATAGTGCTCCCTCACAGAACCAATTACCCACAGAGAAGTATAATGAGTAGGGGAGGTGATACAATAAAAATCTATATGGAGAGAGTAAAATTATGGTAAAATTGTTGCCTGTGAAAAGTCTTATAATAAGTATATCTCCAATTATCTTCTGGAAGAAATTATTTAAGCGTCTATTCAGATGTCTGTGTCAAAACTCATGATAAAATTTCAAGAATAGTGTTGGAATAAAACAAAAGGGCACATGCGTGTAGAGAAAATGGTTATAGACATGTCATAAACAGAGTTCTGTTGTGCCCCTGTGGTGTTGCTATGAGGGCACCAGACCTCCCTGCTGAGGAATGCTGCACTGACCACAGTTATAACACATGTCAACAGGAACAAGATAGTGCTCTTAAAAATGAGATGATTTCGATCATCACAGGAAGCCTCTACTTTTAGAGTTAAGTCTATTTCCAAAAACCACTTCTTAAGTAGATTGCTGTAAAGGAAAATCCTGAGTGTGCATGATCTATATCCTAATTAGGAGTGGGCTTGATCTGTTCAGACAGGCATCAGTTGAGTAAGTGGGTCAAGTGGTAAAAAATGAAGTCTAATTCTTTATTAGGTACGTGTCAAGTAGAGTGCTGAAGTGGCAAAAAAAAAAAAAAGTATGTTGCTCTAAAAACCACACGAACCATTTTCAACCTCTTGTGCCAGCACTATCAGTTGTGCAGTTTGTGGAAAATAATTCATTATTGATAACAAAACACCAAAGTTCAAAATATTTTCCTTTCAAAATAGATTAAACAGGGCCTCCCCGGTGGCGCAGAGGTTGAGCGCTGCGCTGTGGAGCTGTCGGCAGCGGCGACGCGAGTTCGATGCCTGGCGGGGGAGAATCCCACATGGTGGGGCAGACCTCTCCTGCATCACCCGCTGCTCCCCTCAGCAGTGTACTTCTGATCTGCCTGTTCTGCTCCCCACTCTGTCTCTGGTGAACCCTCTCGCCGCCCCATGCCTCTGGCCTGTACCCCAGCTTGTATGTAAAAAAAAAAAAAATAGATTAAACAGACTCATGCTCATGTTATGATTTAGTTACTCTCACTGTAGTGTATAAGTCTCCTTGATTTTGTTATCTCATTGGTTTCTTCTTTCTCGAGAGGGAGATAAGGAAGCAGGGGTTACAATTAGGTACTGACAACCATAGCCCCAAATCTATCTTACATACCCATAGGTACAGACCATAGCCCCAAATCTATCTTACATACTCTAGTGACTATTACTGATTGAACCCTAATAGTTAATACTCATGGTAGTGATGAGATTATTTTCCTGATTTTTAAATTTTGGTTCTGGTTTGTCAGATTACACCCAGAAAAGTGCACTTATGTTAAAATATCATTCATTATAAATTGTCAGAGTAGGAAAAAAAGACTTCAGATCAGTGATGGAACCCACTTTGTCATTCGTTGATGGTTGCTTCACCCCTCACTTTGTAGTCATTAAGGATATACATTAAAATAAACGACAGTAGTCATTATTTTTGATCCTGTTGAGCTGGAGGAACCAATATTTAATCTGTGAAAGCAGTTCAAATTTATTTATTCAACAAATGTACTTTGAGGTTGGAGCTGCAGCAGCAAAGTCTTTGCACCCTTGATGGAGCTTTTATTTTATAGTTTAGTAAGTGAAACAAAATAAACAGCTGATACGTAACATACCATATAGTGACAAGTGCTATGTAGAAAACTAAAGCAAGACATGGAGAATCCAGAATGGTCTGGGATATCTGACTCAAGCGCCAAACAAAATAAGGGATAAATTGTGGGGAAAGACTTGTATTTCAATCCCAGCTTCACAGTTGAACATGTACAACTTTAGAAGAGTTACCTACATTTTCAGATCCTTGATTTTTTTTTCCCCTAAAATGAACATATTAATATACATTCAGGCATGATTTTGAAGCTGATTAAATGTGACAGTGTATGAGTGATCTATAGCCTAGCAGCTACCCCAGGACCATTACATGGGAGATGAGGAGCAGATGTTTCTTGTACAGTTTGCAGAGTTTAAACCTATCCATGGGTGTTAATTCTTGAGGTTAGTTTGAAATTTCAGGCATATTGATAAGAAAATGTGATCAACAGGTTACATGCCTTTGTGAAATTTCAAAGAAAGGAATTAAGAATTGACAGACAGTGGTTCCATTTTCAGACTGCTTAAGTATGATTTGTCCGTTGCAGACTTGTGTAGAATTGAATTGCCATTTATTCAGACCTCTTTCTGACTGCAGTCCATTTTAATCTATTACCAGGGATTATATTTTCAAACAATTTATGTGTAGTCTGATTGAGAATAGTGAATCATCATAATTCTGTGACCCATTTACATGCATTACTGTAAAAGTTTCATTTCATGCAAGTGACAATTTTTTAAAGTTAATTAGACTCGGCTGTACTGAGGTTAGCAAAAAGTGCTTTGAATTATCAATAATTCAGCAGGGCAGACATTTCTGTATAATGCAGTGGTTTTATAGAGTATTGTGAGATAGTTATCCCTAAAATAAATGGTTGTGAGCATATATCAGCATGGTGGGGCTCACTTGAATGTAGCGTGAAGCGATAGCATCTATGCTTTCTATTATTGGACAGAGTGTGGGACATTAGTCTTTCTGGCCATGAACTACTAGCAACCTTTGTCCTTTGTGTTACCTTTAGTTAAAAACGAAAAATGAGCATGAATGCTGGCTGATGGCCATGTCTTTCTTACAGCTCAAAATTCATCTGGGAAAGAAAAATGGGAGTACAGATTTGGATTTGTTTCATTGCATGAATGATATGTGACATTTTGTAAATTATTTATCACGGCAAGGATGGCAGCAGTGGCTTGAGCATTGTTATATCAAATGAAAGCAGGAATCCCATTAGTACAAAGACTGGGTTTTAGCTAGAATCTATCAGGGGAATGGTGTCACTTTAAAACCAGATTGTTCTTTTAATTGCTATTTAAAGGAACAAAAGTGTTCCCAAGGTACTGCAGTTGAGCAGTTGCAAGTAATAACTATGGATCCATAATTATGCAGTGCTGATTATCTGGCATTTAAAAAATTGTGGCTGGAGTCAGTGACCAATTTGTTGTAGCTTGTCTTTTTTTTTTTTTTTTCATTTTTCTAATGCAGGATGCTTTATATTCTGCTTTTAACTGGGGCTACAAAAATACTTTTGCATAGCTACCTCAGAAAGTAAAGCTGTACATATTAAAAAAACAAATTAAACTGAAAATAAGGCAAGATAATGAATGCTCATATTGTAAGATGAAATTAGAAGTCATATTAAACAATTTTGCAAATGCTTGGTCATAAGGTGAACTCTGTTTTTTGATGACATGTTGTCACAGTGAACTAGGCATTTGTTGAAATCGTTATAACCATTGAAATATTAGATGAGGTATGGGGTTTTTTAACTAGCATATGCTTCTTTCTTCTAGTCAGCTAGCAAATACATTTTGAGTGCCTACTGTATATCAGGCAATGTGTTAGGCATTTGGGCTAGAGTAACTGAAAAAATGAGGTTTATTCTTTGCTGATGTATATTTAGAAATGTATATTTAGAGCTGCAAAATCTTGTTTTTAATTTACATTAGAAAAACATTTGTGATTCTGCTAAAGTTTTCTTGCCCTGAATTTTTAATTCATGAGATTCATATATAAATACATTATAGTTACATTCAGAAAGCTAGCAGACAACATGTGTGAATGCTTGGAATATGCAATAAAATTTTAGTTTTCATATAGTTTTGACTGTTCAAAATAATGTGACCAGATCTGGAAGCACAGCCAACTAACTATTCATATGACTGGGAATACTAACATTGCTTGTAGTCATAAATAACAATGGAGACACTAAAATGTATGCAGATTTATACATTGTTAAAAGCAATTTCCTTAGTGAAAATTAAAGGGTGCTAGCGGGTTAGACAAATGTTTTGTTGTTTTTTTTATTAAAGTGGGAATATCAGAGATTGAGGGTTTATCTCCGTTATGTGGCATGTTGTGGTTTACTTTTGAAGACCTTGTTGCTACAAAGAACCTAGTTAATGGCCTTTTCATCTCAAAAGTCTCTATAGACTTTTAAAAATATTCTTGCTTAGTTTTAACTCTGTTATTTTGTCACATAAAAACACAACATTTTATGCCAAATATTTAATAGAAAGACAATAGTAATCTGCACTAAAATATTTGATGAAGTTTAGTTAAACAATCTCACCTAATTGGATGATATTCATAGACTACACCACTAATGAATACTATACTTATATTCATGGACTATAATACTAATATATATTCATAGACTATAATACTAATGAATACTATACAAATACCATAATATTAGTGAATGTTTAGTAATGTTTATTTTAGAAAGGTTATATGATATAAAGGTCTTAGATTTCATTGGTTTAATAAAAATTGTTCTTTGGTCTTCTACATTAGATTAAATACGTTAATCAGGTAAAATTTAGTATGAAATTAAGAAAAATTTTATTAGCAGAAAATGATTTGAATATCTTAAAGGAGATTTTGTTGAAAAATATTTAAGAATCTTTTGATTTTAATGTATTGTTTTAAATTTTGAAATGGAAAACTAACAGTATTTTTTTAATTTTAATTTTGTCATAGCCCCGTGCTGATCCCATTCCAATATGTAGCTTCTGTTTGGGTACTAAAGAATCAAATCGTGAAAAGAAACCAGAAGAACTCCTCTCTTGTGCAGATTGTGGCAGTAGTGGTGAGTTGGGTTTTTTGTATGTGTATACAGTGACTCTCTATTACAGTTATATGCTCTTTATTTCTCTACCAAAACTATATATGTTATTTGTAGCAGTGTTTGGATGATAATAGTATAGATTTTAAATTTTAACAGTAAATATATATAAGGGGGGAAAGTGGAAGTTTGTTAGCACTGACATAAAGATACATATGTTTCTATAATATAATATATATTATTTGTAATTAAGCTTTGGTTTCATGCTAGCATTGGTGATTCCATGTAAAGCACTTTACTCTATAGAAAACTGATGTCACAAATTCCAGACTTTGAAGCCGAGTACAACTAGAATCACTTGTTTTTCTATAGCAAGAAGTACTGATATTAGGTAATTGAGTTGGTATATATAGTGTTGCAGATCATGACACCTACTGGTGCAGTGTAACAATATAGCTCAGGTCTGTGTGACTCCCAGTAAAAAGCACAATATTCTAGAAACTAACATGATAGAATTAAAAAACCATCAAGCATGAAAGAAATTCAAATTGCCTAGAATAAAATAAGAAAAGGGTGGTATATGCAGAAGGTAATGTGGAAATCAAGGAATAGCTAGGTCGGGACACTAGACTGTTGGTAAATTGCAGTATCCAAAATGCTTTCAAAGGTAGCTATTACCTTTGCCTTTTTCTCAGTATAAAGTTTTAAGATCACACTTCCAGTTTTACAGTGGAAATTAAAAATCAGATTATGCATACATGAAAGAAATTTGTATTACCAGCCAACCTTTTTTCTTGTTAAACAGGTGATAATTGCCTAGGTGAGATATATATGGGTAGGTATATATGTGTGCACACACATATACATTTATACACATACTTACACACATGTATATATTTATCAATAGGTTGAGTTACAGTTACAGGTTTGTAAAGATTAATCTGTGTTAATCTTTTAAATTTTCTCAGTCTACTAAAAATTTTTATTTTAAAATTCATGATTGTAAAATATACCATAGTGTATTCTTATTTAAGAAGTCAGTATATAACCAACATGTGAAAAAATGTTCATCATTACTTATTATCAGGAAATTAAAATCAAAATCACAGTGTTATACCACCTCACGCCAGTGAGAATAGCCTATGTTTAAAAAACAAGAAAAAAGCAGGAACCACAAGTACTGTTGAGGATGTGGGGAATGTAATGGGATGGGAATGTAAGCTGGCCCAGGCACTATCGACAGCAGTGTAGCGGTTCCTCAGAACACTAAAAATGGGTCTGCCATATGACCCAGCTTTTCCAGTCCTAGGTAGGACTACCCAAACAACACAAAACACTAATTTGAAAGGAAACTTGCACTCCTCTGTTTGTTGCAGCACTATTTACTATAGTCAAATATGGAAACAGCCTAAATGCCCCAAAACAGATGAGTGGATCAAGAAAATGTGGCCTGTCTACACAATGGAATACTACTCAATGATTAAAAAGATAAAGTCATGCCATTTGGGGTGACATGGGTAGAGCTGGAAGGGTTGATGTTAACCAAAATAAGTCAGAAGGAAAAAGATAAATATTGGATGGCTTCACTATATATGGAATATAGAAAAACCAAACTAAGGGTCAAAGACAAACCTTGAAAGCTGACCATAGATATGAGGCTTCCATGAAGGGAGGAAGGGATGTTGAGGAGGGGTGACAACAAGGTCGGGGGAGAGCACAAGGGAATTTGGTGATGGACAATGGGAGCTTTGGAGGTGAAAGAACTACAGTGACCACACCTAGGGGAGAAATCATATATTGTGCAAAAATTAAATTTAAAAAGAAATAGTCACTGTGATGTGATGGTTAAAAGCAAACACAAGAGCCAGGCATGACCCATCATATATTTAACCATTCTGAGTCTCACTTTTCTCATTAGAAAGTTAGGTAATAGTAGCATTTACCTCTTGGATTTTATGGGAAACAAATGAGAGGACACAGGGAAGTAGCCTAGCACAGAGTCTTCAGCAAAATGATAAGTGTACTATAAAGTTAGCCACTGTTATAATTTGGCATGTTTGATATTGTTGTCCTTGATTGCTGCAAGTAATTTAAAAATCTTACCTCCACTTATGACAACTGCTTGATGGGTGGAGAGGAAATGTTTCATACTGAGGAATGACAATGTTGTGTAGTGATTCTTCCTCCTACTATGAAGATTTTACTTGATAGGGCCTATGGATTCTGCAACTTTCTGGACCTGACTAGGATGGGAGAGCCTTAGAAATAAGACATTTCAAACTCTGCTTGAGAAATGCTTTCTGACAGTCTTTTTGATGGGCTCTACAGATTCATTAAAATTCTTTTACTTGCTCATGGTATCATGGATAGTGACAAAAGGGCATGGAAACATTATCTGTATGTTCAGTTTAATAAATTTCAACCTTACAATCTTCCTGTTTTATCTTGGTAAGGTAGTGCCTCACTCATCAGTTCTGACTGTAGTTATCTTTTGGGTTTTCTCAGGAGGCTCATTCTGAATGAATTATTCTTTTGTGTAACTGTCTGGTCGATTTAGTGGTGTTCACTTGTCTGAGGTTTACTCCTTGTGATTTTTAAGGCCGTACTTTTAGAACACTCTTCTCTGTTTTATTTCTTTGTCTGGACACTAGGCAAATTAAAGACATACTTAAATGTGGGAAGAAAAGTTCCCTTCATATATTTCCTTACCTCTGGTGATACACTTACTTGAGTTGATAAGGAATTCAAGATCTTTATCTTTTAGATCATAACTTCAAGGCTTCCTTCACAGAGTATAAAGGTGTAATTCTAAACAGGTAGATCTTAGATTTTTCTGATGTAATCAATCTCCCTTAGTTTTCCCCAGATTAAGACCTGCCAAAGGAGAAGCTTGATCTCCTTTGTACTCTGAGGTCACTGAAATTTTTTCCCCATGAAGTTTCTTACCTTTTCCATTGTATGGAGGTTTAGTGCTATCGTTGCTCTTTTTTAAATCACTCTCATTTTCTCCTTTAACAAACTGAGAAGAATGAATTAAGGATACTCACCAGAGGCTTGTATACTTACAGTACAAGTTTTGTGAGCTGGTTTTCCTCCTTCCTTCAGATAAAGAGGCCAGAGGCTTTGGAGTCAAGGTGTGGGTCATGGCAGAAATTCAAGCCCTGGAGTCATCATGTCCCTAGTTTAGGATAGAGCATGGCTCAGAGTCCTTCTCTAGGCTCAGCAATGGGATCCAGCTCTAGTGTTAAGGTTCACTTAATCTTCCCTGAGTATACTGTGCCAGTGTGGATTTAGATACTTTAGTCAAAAAAACCATTGTTCTTAGCTCAGGGAGCTGTTTTTTCCACATGTGCTTCATCTGGTAGGTCATATGAGTGGGCTTGGCTATTGTAAAATAGATGCTTTTAAAGAGAAAGAATGAAATAAAATACTGTTCTTGTTAGAGAATGGGGAGGTTCTCCTGGTTTTAATGCTCTATTGTGACACCTCGGTAATGATAGGGAACAAAGAATAAGATAGCCTAGCATGACTTAACAGTGTCCTCTAATAATGGAGGAAGCCACATCATCACAGTCCAGTTCAGTTTTTCAAATGGGAATTATAGTGTGATGGGTACTCCTAATTGGAAGTGGCTGCTGTGTCATACTCAAAGGAGTCTGTTGATTCTAGGATTAAGCTGATTCTGTAATGATCAAAGGAATCCCTAATGTAAGATTTTTACATGAAAAAATACCCCTAGCTGTATCAAACCAGAAAAAGGAAATAGAGATGGCAACTCCTAGGAAGATCATTCTTAAATGTGTTTCCAGTATGTACCTGTTGGATTTTAGTTACTTCTATCTGAAGTTCTATTTATATGATGTCTTATTTAGACTTTGCTTACATTTCAGATACTAATAACAAATGTTTCTTTCTGTTTACATCATAAAGCCAAATAGAATGTTTCAGTTTTGAATATGACTTGACTGTTGCAAATGAGTAGTATTTCATTATTTTCCTGCCAAAAATTACTTTGAAAAAATAATTCAAGTTTTCAGGTGGTAAAAAAAATATATATAAGGTGACATACATAGTGTAGAGCCCCTCATTTGGTGTTCTAGTTCTGTTTTGCTGTTTGCTGATTGTAGAATTGCAGTTTTCCATACATGTAAATTGTAGAAGGTGATATCTGCACCCTACATCCGCAGGGCTGTTGTGAGGATCCAGTAAGATAATATGAAGATTATCAGTAACTATAAAACATTACACAAACATGAGGGACTACTCTAACCATTAATATGAATGTGGAATCATCGGATAGGCTTCAGGTCTGTACAAATTTGGGGGCTAGGAAGTGATTTTACTTGACTTTCATGGATCAGCCTACTTTGAAATTAACACTGTTATATTCTCTTTGCCTCATTAAGACCAAATTATCTTTAATTAGCTTCACATAAGTATTAGATATTATACCAAATGAAATTTTGTCTCTGCTGTTCAGATTGCTAGGTGGTTAACTCTTACTTACAGATGAGTTGTGTGCATGTGTGTTTTCAAATTAGTGAATCTAAGATAAGTGTATAGTTCAAAATTACAGCATCATTCTAAGTGGAAGCTTGTTGAAACTGGAGACAAAAAAAGGCTACTGTGATGCAGCTGAAAGAATAAGAAAACCACCTTTATATAATAAAGAGTGCAAGAGCTGTTCAGTCAAATATCAGTCCTCTCCCAGGAGACCTGAATACTCTCCCTGGTTTGTCTTTATTTATGTGTAAACTGAACAAAACCTGCTTTGTAGGTGCAATATATGGATATATTAGTTTATTTAAAAGATCACTAGTTTCTTAAGACCACTGTGAGAAAATACCCCAGGGATTGATTGGTTAGTCATCCAGTTTCACACCGACTTGACACAAATTAAATATTTAGGTAAGAAAGAGAACGTTGACTTAAAAAAAAACCAGAAAACCTAAAGATAGAATCCAAAGAGTAATAGGAAGGGAGGGAGGTGGAAGGACTGGTGAACCCCACCCTCTAAAAACCTGGAGTTGGAGTCACCATCCAAGAGGAGAAAAAGGCAACAGAAACCTTGCTTCTCACCTGTATTTGCCACAATTGTGCTTGTCAGGATTGACAGTGATTTCCATGTAGCAAACTATAATGGCTACTTCTCAGTCTTTGTTATGCGGACATCTTTGAATACACACCATATACTTCTCTCTGCCACATTTGGCCTGCCGAGTCTCTTCCTTGAAATGATCTTCTTTGGTTTCTGTAATATTTTCCATGTTTTCTCTCCCACATCTTTTGTTAGCTCCTTAGCCTTCACCCCCTAAATGTTTCTTCCAGCTTCTGTCTGTCATCCTGTGTTTAATTTTGCTTCATAATTTCTTGTGAGCTTCCAAAATTTAGATACAGATCCTGCCAGAACTTCCCCACTTGGACACCCCCAAAGACTCCTTAGAGTTAATATACAGAACAGCTTATCAACCTTGTGCTACTCCCTCTACCAGAAAAAAAGCACAACAACAGAAATCTCAGCAAACAACCAGTATCCTGCTCTCCTCGGCGGGGCTGGTGGGTGGGAGGGTTCCATTTCAGCAAATGGCACACCGCCATCTACTTACACAGTTCCACAAACCGTCCTCTCTCCTTTTCTGTCACATGATGGAATCAACAAAATACATTCATTCAATGTTTAGTACACATATCTCCAACAACCCCAGTCACTACTGCTTTTATAATAAATACTCTAAATAAAATCTTGACCCTCTTTCTCCCCATCCATTTTCCATACTATAGCCTTAAATTAATTGTTTGCTTTTTAAATTGTAAATCTAATTACAGAACTTATTAGTGGCTACCAGTTACCCTTATGAAAAATACAAATTCTTTAATATAACTCCCAAAACTCTTCTGGATTGGGCTTCTGTTAACCCTGACCTCCATCACTGTCTCCTTTATATTCTATACACTAACTTATGTTGAACCTCTTTTCCTTGAATATACCATGACATCCTGTCCTTCTGCACTTGCTAACTCCCCCTCCCATCCCTCAACTTCTCAATTTCCATGTAATCCCATTTCTCCTTTGGGTCTTTTTTTTAGGATAGCCTTTCTCTAATCTGCTAGATTCCCCCATATCTCTGAACCTGACAGCATTATCTCATATTAGTTCTCTTTTTCTATCTGTCTTCCGGTTTGACTGTATGATCTGTAAGAGTAGAATCATATCTGACTTTATTTACCTCACTAGTGTCTTAGATAGACAGGTAACTTTCACATAGCCCATCCAAGAGGCCAAGTGTCTTGAGTCTTTGTTAGTTTTTCCATTGCTGCTATAACAAGTTATCGCTAATGTTTAGTGACTTAGCACAAGTTTATTGCCTTAGAGTTCTGTAGATTAGGACTCTAACATGGGACTCAGCAGATTAAAATTCAAGTTTCAAGAGGGCTGATTTCCCTTCTGGGGACTCTAGAGAAGGGTCCATTTTCTTGCTTGTTTCAACTGTTTGACAGAATTCAGTTCCTTGGTTCTGTAGGTCTGTGATCGCTATTTTTTTGTTGGCTATCACATGAACATTGTTCCTGCTTCTAGAGGCCATCCATATTCCTTAGTTTGTGGGCCCATTTGCACCATCTTCAAAGTTAGCAAAGCTAGGTGGAGGCCTTCTCCATCTTTCTTCTTCTCCTCTGTTCTCATCTCACTAATGCAGCTGGAAAACATTCTCTGTTTTTAAGTTTTAGTGATTAGAGTGGGGCTGCACAGATAATCCAGGATAATCTCATCTCAAGGCCCATACCGTTAGTCACATCTGCAAAGTCCTTTTGTAGTATTTTTACAGGCTATAGGGATTACAACATAGACATCTCAGGGCTTCGTTCTTTCTACTACAGAATCCATGTTTTTCCCCCCTCCCACGGTACTTCGAAAATCATTTCTGCTGCTTTGTGATCTCATTATCACTCACCTAAGTTTAAACAGCATTCCTTTGGCTTTGTTAGATAAAACTATAGTAAGCTACTAGTGCTTGTAATGAATGAATGCGTAAGTGAAAACAGCTTATGCTGTCAAATGTTGATAAAACACAGTTTTTTAAAATTCCATAAAGACAAACTACCATGAATTGTGTTAGCAGAGAGAACCCAATTTTTAGAGGGAATTATTGAGCTTATAGAATGGCTAAATGGGAGGTAAGGGATTAAATTATCAATCACATTGTTTTCCTTTATCTAATTAGTATAGCTTGTGTAGAACTGTATCAGTTCTACTGTTACAGTCTTTTGTGTTATTTCAAATTTGGCCATGAGAAAATAAAATGGAAATGTTTCTTCATCCCTCAGCATCTGTTATAGAGTCATAGAAATTTAGACCTGAAGGGCTCTACAACCCTTCTCTTGAGCTAAATAAAGGTAAGATTGCTGCCTAAAAGAAAGGTAGGCTGAAGATTTTAGAATTTGATAGAGTAGCTTAAGTGGTAATAACTGAGATGGTTAAAGTGAAAAAAACAAAAATATTAACTGGAAGACTATTCCTTGCTCTTCATTGATAGTGGCTACAATCCAATTAATTTGCAAAATACATAATTATTTAAAAGCATATCTGTGAGATAGGATATCTGTGAGAATAAATAGTAAGCTATAATATGATATGAATTACCTTAGTTACAGAATATTAAGCTACAAAGTACAAAAACAGATTTTAATGTAGAGAAAAATTTATTGCATGAAATTGAGGTCATATGTGCTAGTGATGTATGACTTACAGGAAGTAATAAAAAGAGGGAAAAAAGAGTGGTAAATGTTATACTTTTAAGCTGATGGGACCTATTTTAAGGGTGGAATTTAAATTGCTGTTCTTTATAACTTTTTGCCCCCTCACTATGTAAGGGGAAAAAATCCTGATCAAAGTAGACAACTTCTTTCCCCCTTCAGAGTATACTTGTACTAGATTAGCAAGCTGTCTTTGTTTGCTGTTCTGAGCAGAAAGAGGTGATTGATACCATTTTTATGTATTTAAACTCCCCGCCCCCATTTATTTGAATGAGAGAAGCCCTTGTAAAAAGAGTGGTGTCATAGGTTAAATGCATCTGCCTGTGTCTCTCCTGCCTAAGGTGGTAATCCTATGACAACATTTTATTTTTTCAACATCTTAAATACAGATGTTTAGATTTTTTTTAACTCAAGAATAGTGTGCTTTTATTAACGATATTGATGATTGATTTTGAATGTTTTTACTTCAAAAAGCGAAATCTCCTGGTGGGTGGAATTTTATGAAGCACCTGTTAAGCTTTAGGGAGGAGGACCCTTTTGGCAGCAGCCCAAAATACATATTTAAACAATGAGCCTGCCAAAGTCAGGAAATTATAAAACAGTTTTGAAATTGCAGAATCTGCTCTTTTTATTACCCCTTAGGTTTCTTTTGCAGCTTGCTTATAAGTTCTTTCACATGGGATTTACTAATATTCTTACTATTTTAAGACAAGATTTGGAAAAGTAAAATCAAATTTAGAGATCTCAGGTTTTATGTGATAAAAGACCATCAGATTTTAAACTGAACTGCCTTCCCAAGAGTCTTTGCTCACATTGCCCAAACTACTTGGAGGAATCTGCTACTTGGGGTAGCCTGACTAGCTTCCTTGCATGGCTTTATCCCAATGGGTCTCCATTTTCCTTTCTAAGGCAAATCCTGTTGGACAAAAATTGTGCTCAAAACAGTGTGGAAAAACAGAACACTCAGAAAATTGGGGGGGGGAGGTTTGCTGAGGGTGTGCTGCTTGACCTGGTCTATTTGACCTGGATTATTCAATTTTCTCTCATTCCCTGTTTCTGTTCCTACTTCAGACTTTAAGGTTCCCAGGGACAAAGCAGCAATAGTATCTTTGTGTGTGTGTGTGTGTGTGTGTGTGTGTGTGTGTGTGTGTGTGTGTCTTAGCAATGGGGTGTTCTTGTATATTATTGGATTTTCTTTTTTTGGCTTTGCAGTTATTAAATTAAGCAGCCCCAGGTTTTTATTTAGCTATTTCAAGTTTTATGATTTCATCATACATAAAGAGCAGGAATTGTTTTTGAACTTGGGCAGCTCCACACAGTCTGACAACCAGAAAATTTAGGGTAGATAGTAATTGATGAAGATGGTGAAGACTGGAGATAACAGAAGGCATGGGGTTGAGAACGTGATCTGAGCATGTTTATCTTCAAGTTCTCAAAGACTTGTGATTGGAATTAGTATACGTTTTCTAAATTTCTTCTAGGGAAAACCTTTGTGTAGTCATAACTGACATACCAGGGCAGGGGGTGAGAGTAGACCGAAAGGAAGTATAATTCAAATTTCTGACCTTTTTTTATTTTAAAGTTCTTAAGGTTTTTAGGCTGGCATCAACTCTATTAAATATTCAAGAGTGGGAGTTTTAAAAAAATCTGAGACACCATTCGCATAAAGCAATTTGCTTTTTATTCCTATAGGACACCCATCTTGTTTGAAATTTTGTCCTGAATTAACAACAAATGTAAAGGCCTTAAGGTGGCAGTGCATCGAATGTAAGACATGCAGTGCATGTAGAATCCAAGGCAAAAATGCAGTAAGTATGGCTCTCAGTTGTTTATCTCCAGGTAAATTCTTAGAATTCGTTGTGAATGTCTTTTAAATTATTTGTTTATTAATTAATTAATTTATTTATTTGTAGATTATTGCTGTTTTCTTTTTCAAGTTTTCAATGCACATAATATCAGATGTCAACAGGGCTCATGGTGCTCCTTCATTATATTTTATTGTTGATTGGCTAACATAAGAATGTGTGAGCTTTTACAATTGGTTTCTGTCTCAATTAGTCTTAAATGTGTTGTATTACAGGATAACATGCTTTTTTGTGACTCCTGTGATAGAGGATTCCATATGGAGTGCTGTGACCCCCCACTCTCAAGAATGCCAAAAGGTGAACTTTTAAACCATATTAAAAATGTTTTATTACATACTCAATGGCCTTGTCCTGATGTCTGATAGCTCAGGAGTATACAGGCTACTTAAGCATTTTTCATCTCTCCCACCTTCTTTATTTTTGTGGGTTTGGCACAGGTTGTGAACAGAAAAGTGTAAATGCATTTACTTTGGGGGTAATTTATATAATAAAGACTCTAATTCAGACACAGGCATAAAAGACCATTCCTCTCCTGAAACCACTATTAGAATAAGTTTAGGCTGGTAAGTCAAAAGTTGAGAACACTCTCCATATTATTCCGTATGATGTTTAGCGGTAAGACATTACCTACTTTCGATGATGATGATAATGATGACTCAAAAGTCCCATGACAGCAACCATCACCATTTTCTGGGCCATTAGTTGATGTTTTGAACGTGAACATCTGAACGCTCTAAAATGGATACCCATATGGAATGTGATTTTTCTTTGCTGTTAAGTTAACCTAGCTCAGTCTTTGTGTTTTCATTTTTTAGGATAGTAAGCATTAAATATGACATTGCCTTTTTATTACAAAAGGTGCACATTTTCATTGTAAATGTTTTAAAAAATACAGAATGACAAAAGGAAAAATAGAAAGAACAAGCAACTAGAAATTGCTTCCCTGCTCCCCACACCCTTTTAAGAAAGAAATGGGACTTTCTGTATATGTCTCTGTAACCTTGTTTTTATTTCCCCCTTAAGAATAGATTCTAGTATTCCTATATCATTAAATAAATAGTCTCTTGAGTAGTTTTTAATGAGTGTGTAGAACACTATAGTGTAGAGAGGGCCTTGTGTTTGTGGGCCACAGTGATGCTTTGTTGGTACAATGTTTTTAAAATTTTGAATTTGACTTCTTTAGGTGGAGCATGCATGCTCCCTTTTGCAACTATCTGAATATTGTCTGTTGTCTAATACTGCAGCTTGCCTCACTCACATGTGTTATACCTGAGATTTCCTAAAGATACCTGATTTTGCAAGCCCATGTATAAACAAACCATAATTTATTTAACCAGTGCATTACAAATGTTTCCAATTTTTTCCATCCACAATTATTTCCTTAAGATAAATTCCTAGGGGAGGAATTGCTGGATTAAAGGCCTGTGTACATGAAAGGCTGTATCAATTTTCAGACCAACCACCAATGTATGAGAATTACCTGTTTCCCTGTATCATGACCAACACTCACCATTACTGTATTTCACTGAGTCTAGGACACTATTTTTTTCCCCTCACATTTTAACATTTTTGAAGTTGGGTTCATTTATGGTCATTAGTATCCTAAATTCAATAAAATACAGTGTTATTTAAATTTTTATCAATTTGATAGTAGAAATAACATACCTGGTAATTTTTTTCAGAGTGAAATTAGTGAGACTGAACATTTTCTGTGTTTGATTATTGGCTGTTTGTATATCATCTTGCAAAGTGGCTGTTTTATCCATTAATCATTTTTTTCTATGGGGTTTTTCGCCTTTTTCTTAATGATTTGCAGAAATTATTTATATTTTTAGTCAAATCCATGAATCTTTTTCTTTATGGCTTCAGTCTTAACTGTCAGTCATGCTTAGATTATAAAAATACCCACATTTCCCCCCTGGTATTTGTAACATTTAATTTTGTCGTAATAGTCACCTGCCTAGAGTTTATTTTTGTAGAAGATTGGAAATAATTCTTTTTCTTCCAGATATATAACTGTTTGTTCTGTCACCACTTACTGGATCACTTTATCCTTTCCCCACAGACTTGAAATATGACCTTTTTGATATTCTAAACTTTTCATTAGGTTGTAGTTGTTCTGGTTCTTACTCGTTGACCTGCTTCCTTATGCCAGATGTATAATTTTAAGTTTTAATTTTAAAATGTTTTGTACTGATAATTTTTAGTATTGAACATTCCCAGAATGAGATGATAAAGCAAATAGATTTCCCCAGAAGTTCTAAAAACTGATTAACTTGAAAATGTCTTTTTCAAATCAAGAGATTATAATATCTGACAGGATCAGATTTTCATGTGTGTTTATGTGTTGGAGGGAGACTTGGAGACACCTTGGGAGGAGTGTTAAGGAAGAATTCTGAGATACAGGGACAGCCCTCTCTGTTCTCACCACCTTGACCTGGGGAAATTGACCTTTAATGACAACCTACTGAGGCGAATAACGAAAGGGAATGGTCCACCTTCTGGAGTAAAGTTCTGCATACAGCCATCCTTGGGCAGCTTATTAAAGCTGCAGTTTATATTTAATATCTCTCCTAAAATGAAACATTAAAATATTTTTCTCATATATATATTAATTCAGGGATGTGGATTTGCCAAGTCTGCAGACCAAAGAAAAAGGGAAGAAAACTACTTCATGAGAAAGCTGCACAAATAAAACGACGATATGCAAAACCCATTGGACGACCGAAAAATAAATTAAAGCAACGATTGTTGTAGGTTGAGATCTTATTGAAAGACATTTTTTCATGTTGTGCTTTAAAAACTATAGGTGATTGTAACTCCCTTAGATTCCACTAGACTTTTTAGCAACATTTTTACAAACTCAAGGTATGAGGAATATTTCTCCTTTTGTATAAGCTGTGGAAAATTTTTGAAAACTAAATTACAATTGGCATTTTGGGGTCTTGTCTTGGCAATATTTGTGATGCCAAGAGACATTTTTCAAGCAGCAGGATGGAAGCAGAATGTAAGAATTGGAAACAATCTTTCAGCCTACTTTTTTACTAGATGAGCATTAGGAAAGCTTAATTATATAAATATTTTTATGGGAATTTAAAGCAAGAGAGGATTTGTCCACTGATACTCAATGAATCTATTTTGTCAATCCAGATAACATTTTAGAAAAATACTTATCTTTTCTGGTACTAATTTAATATTACAACTTTCAAAGATCCGTTTTATATAATAAGAGTTTATGAAGAAACTTGCAAATGACTGTCCTCATGTTTGCCCCCAGAGTGAGACAGGGCCATTTTGTATGTGAAACTATATGCAAATATACATACAAAATAATATATTAGCAGTGGCTTTCACATCTGCTATGATAACCCCACTTCCACTAGCCTTAGATGCTATTAAGACCCAATAGAACATTTAGCAGGAGTTACTTGAAGAAGTGGAGGAAAAAATAAGAGGTGACTTGGATGTACTTTTTTTCAACATTATGTAGATTTGACTCTCTACATTACTTAAGATGTTACTAATGAAATCAGTAGACTTGCATATCTGAAGCAGTTCTGTCAGTGAGACCATTGGCCTTCACTTTTAAGCTCAGTGAAAGAGTTATGGGGATGTAAAAATGAATAGATGCTCTCTACAGACCATGACCAAAAAACATCAGGTATCTTATTCACTTGCTTCCCCCTAATTTAATCTGAAGCAATTATTTATATCCTGTTCTCAGTAGTCTCCTACACCATTATCTCCCAAAGGAGAACTAGAAAATACATGTTTCTTTCTAGAATGTTCTGTGAAACACTGAAAACTCTTTTAACTATGGCCATTGTAAATGGATTTTTTGTTAATTTCTCCAGACAAACATGGAACATACTTATGAATAAAATCTTTCATATTAGCATCATTTGAAGTAGAGATTATATGTTTTTGCATTCATCCTATGTAAGCATTGTTCTTAAATTGGGACTGTATCCTTAGGGCCCAATTAAAAAAACCAAATTAGGATATAAACTTTCTAAACAAAGACGCAGCTGAAAATTGCATCTGGCATGAATCCTAACTTTTTGTTTGTCCAGAATTGTCCTTTGAGCTTAGGAATTTTTAAGACAGTCTAGGGAGTTTTTCTTTTTACATGCTTTATAAGCATATTATCCTTTCTGGGCAATCGATTCCAGATACAGTCCAAATGCAGCATTCTGATGCACAGTATTTTAGCTTGGATGAGTTTTTTATTGGTAGCCTCACGGTGACACTCGAAATCTCCAGAGTTAACCTGATTTGGCTGAATCCATGGCGCCAGGCAAAGCTCCTGGAGTTTGAACTGCCTCAGATGAGCCGAATAGTTTGCCTCATTGCTCTGCACCAGCCTCTCCTTCAGCTGACTGCTGAAATTGTTCATTAAATCTTTATGAACAAGATGACCACTAAAATGTGTTCTTCTATTTGGAATTACTTGAGATATTTTTATAATTCAATATCATATCATTCCCAGGCTTCCATTTCTTCATTATTAGCCTTCAGCTAAATTGATAATTTCTAAAGTGCATTCTTGGGCCCAAGCACTGCCATAATTCACATGCTAATGTTTCTATTGTATAAAATTCTGCTGCAAAATGGGTAGCTTTCCAATCCCCAGCCTGAGATGAAGGCAGACAGCTGCTGTTCCTGTAAGCAGCCATGTTAGTGGAGTGGCCTGCACTGTTGACCATGCAACTGTATGAGCAGAACCAGTTATCTTGATGCTTCCAGTGAAATGGGATAGCCATCAGAACCAGTGTGTCAAGATTCTGACACCAATTATATGATAATGACCAGGGTAAATGTGCCGCTTCTTCACCAGATTTTCCTTGTCATGTCTGAACTGCTGTAACTTTTCTTTAATCATTTCTTTAGTTTTTTGCTATTGTTGTCCTTTTTTCAGCAATATTTTATGCTGTAATTAATTGTCTCCTCTTAGAGAGTATTATTGGTTATCCTATCATCTTAAGCATAAACTGTTGAGAGGCAGAGTCTCTTTTAAGATTTTCCTTTTTAAAAAGGTATTCATTTATACATAGTCAAATTCTATTTATATAAATTTTCAAATTGAATTAACATTCCTTCTAACTAGAGAATAGATAAGCCAAATCTTTTGTTGCTAGATAGCATGACTTTCTTTAATATTTAAAAAAGTTTTTTTCAGGAATTCATAATTGTGACAATACAAGGGGTAACACTTTATTTAATAATAATGAAAGCATTGGGTGTTCTTTTAGTCTCCAATGTTTTCTTACTTCTGTTGCCTTTGCTTCCACATGGATTCTTCCAGCACCTATTGGCTGGGCTGTGGGAGAATCATGACATGCAATTTAGTTACTGCTATCTGTTTCAACAGAGAAACATCTAGGTGGAGGCACACACACACAAAAGCAGTTGTGAGGGTTACGATTCAGTTTCTTAAGTTTAAGCACATTAAATGCATCTAGTTGCTATAAATTTGTTTTAGATACCTTTATAATTCTATTACTAAATGCTGATACTATTCTCTAAATTTTTGCCTAGGTCTGTAACCAGTGATGAAGGATCCATGAATGCATTCACAGGAAGGGGGTCACCTGGTAGGGGTCAAAAGACTAAAGTCTGTACCACACCTTCATCTGGTCATGCTGCATCTGGGAAGGACTCAAGCAGCAGATTGGCTGTTACAGACCCCACTCGGCCTGGTGCCACCACCAAAATCACCACCACCTCCACCTACATTTCTGCCTCTACACTTAAAGTTAACAAGAAAACCAAAGGGCTCATTGATGGCCTTACTAAGTTTTTCACACCATCACCTGATGGTCGCAGATCACGAGGTGAAATAATAGACTTTTCAAAGCACTATCGTCCAAGGAAAAAGGTCTCTCAGAAACAGTCATGCACTTCTCATGTGTTGGCTACAGGTACCACACAAAAGATAAAACCTCCACCTTCTTCACTTCCACCCCCAACCCCCATCTCTGGTCAGAGCCCCAGTTCACAAAAGTCCAACACTTCCACTTCTTCTACCTCTCCCCAGAGTTCATCCAGCCAGTCCAGCGTGCCCTCTTTTAGCAGTCTTACTAATAACAGCCAGCTGAAGGCACTGTTTGATGGACTTTCTCATATCTATACCACTCAGGGACAGTCTCGAAAAAAGGGACACCCAAGTTATGCACCACCCAAACGTATGCGTCGTAAAACTGAATTATCTTCCACAGCAAAGTCTAAAGCCCATTTCTTTGGAAAAAGAGATATTAGAAGTAGGTTTATTTCTCACTCCTCCTCCTCTAGCTGGGGGATGGCTAGAGGACGTATCTTTAAAGCAATTGCTCACTTCAAGCGAACGACTTTCCTTAAAAAGCACAGGATGCTAGGCAGATTAAAATATAAAGTGACCCCTCAGATGGGGACCCCCTCACCAGGGAAGGGGAGCTTGACAGACGGAAGGATTAAACCTGATCAGGATGATGGTAAGCAAAAGGTCAAAGCTCCAACCAAACCTGCGTCCTGTCCCCTTCTCCCCAACCCCAAAATAAATAAATAAATAAATTCCTATTTGTCACATAGGCCTTAGCTATTTCTCTTGTTCTCACTTCACCTTCATACAGAAGCAGTGAAACTTTGACCTTTTTCTAATGCTGACTAAACCTCCAAAATGTTGTTTTTCCAACTAATACTCTCCCACCTTTTATTATTTATTTCCATTTGTAGTGACACTAGGACCCCCAGATGCCTTCATAGCGTTGCTTATGGCTTTGTAGTCCCGCATGAGTAGCTACTGTCATGCTTCTGCCATGTTCTTTCCCATGCTGCCTCTTCAGCCACAGTGCTGTTTGGTCGTGTGCTGTCAGTGCTTCCAACAGGGGGGATTTCAGCTCCTCATCTCCCTCTGCTCCATTGCTCTTTCATGACAAAGTTCATCCTGCTTCCTTCTCAACAAAGCCTGATCTGTGATTCTGTGAAGTGTGCTTTTTGGATGTGAGTGAGTCTAGTCTGTGTGTTTATATTCACTTTAGGGAGAAAACTGATTTCATTTGACAAATTGGCCCATTACATTGCTACCCTTTATAAAACAAAAGTCAAGAATGTGTCATTTGGACAAAGTGGTAGATACTCTTATCTCTAAAGTGATTGTGGGAATTCTTTAACTAGACATTGATATAATTTCTAATCTTGGTTGAAAGATATTATTTTAATTTGTATTACTCTTAATTTCCCTCATATTTTTATTGAAGCTGTAAAAAGATGACAGTGATATTTCACATTAAAATTTGGGTACAGCAGGGAAAGCTACTGCTGGATCTGTGAGCGGTGCCTAGATGTAAAATCTTACCAGCTTGAAAAAAATCCCTATTTGCCCGCTATGCTAATTTGGTACCATTTTGGTAATTTACGGTGGTTACTCATGATTCAAGTCAGTGAATACACTTTCTGCTGGTTTTAAATGACAGATACTGAAATCAAAATAAGCATCAAACAAGAAAGTACAGATATAAATGTGATTGGAAACAAGGATACCGTTACTGAAGAGGATTTGGATGTTTTTAAGCAGGCCCAGGAACTGTCTTGGGAGGTAAGGCCAGGACAACACATTATAGTTACAAGGATAATAACATGTAACTTTTATATATATATGACTATTATGAAATTACTGCTTTGCATTTTGGAGAGAATCCTCAAAATTCCTTGTGGTTTTTTTTAACTGTTTTGATGTTAAAAAAAAAAATCTATACTTGCAAAAATAATGACTTTGTAGAGCTGTCTCCATTCTTAAAAGTTGGTAGAACTGAGCAGATCTCACAAAATAGACCAGAGTAGCAGTAACTGAAGCAGGCTTAAGGAATGCTTCTAGGTGTGAAAGAATAGATTTGCGATTATTTTTGTTCAAATTTACGAAATAGCCTATTAAATGATTAACAAAAAGAAATATTGTTGATGCTGCTTTCAACACAGATGGCCAGCCATATGAAAAATGTCTCATAATTTTAATCTCTGGCATTGAGCAGAGCAATATCATGTTTCATGATCAGTTGTCACTATTACGTTCATTGTCCAGTAATTTCTTTAAATGATTCCACTTAAAACATTAACTGTACTTAGTTATTTGACACCAAAACATTGAAAGGTAAGGCAATTGGACTTCTCAGAGGCAAATTTATGCTGGGTTGTCAATTTTTTATGTCAGTAGAATACATTCAGTTTCTATGCCAAGGTATTGATGAGTAGACTCCCTATTCCACCACCTTCTTGCGGGGTGGGGTAAGAGGGATGTTTATAGGCTCATAAATTTTATGTTTAGTGGCAGTCACTTGGGGTAAATATTTCTGATTATTCCCATTTAGGCATGATTGGGTATTTCCATTACTTGTTCTGCCCACCAGGGTATACTCGGTATTGTTTTTCCTTTGAATATGATAAACTTTAAATTCTTCCCCAATTTTTTTGAGAATTAAAGTTCTTAAATACTGCCATTGGGGTGGGGTAGGGGTGAAGACTTCTTCTGGCATTCATACATAGACACAATGAGCAGCAGACCATTGTCTGAAAGATACCGCTAAGTATAAATCCCTTTCTTACCAACATGGTAACAATGGCTTTTTCATTTATGAACATCTCTTGACTGTATCGGGCACTGTGCTAGACACTGGGAATCAGACACAGTAAATCAGGCAGGGACCTTACTGCACAGGAACAATGGGAATAAGAGAAGATCAATATTAAACTTAAGACTTTACAAGTCATTAATTACAAGTAGGTTAAATATTATTTCATGAAGGAATGGGGAACTGTAAGAATATATAACAGAAGTATTACCTTATAATTTCCTCAGTTTTAATATATTGCAAAGATCATTAAACTCAAATCAATAGACATGTATTTAATCACATTGTATTATTCATTTCCTGTCTTGGTAATACTGTTTCTTAATACATTAGTTTGTTTATATAAAAATCTCACTCCAGGTTGTTTATTATTTCACAAGGGCTTATAATGTTTATTCCAACATCATGAAAGTTCACGATTAAGGTGACTGTTCTAGTCTTGATAGGTTTTCATATCCACTGGTGAAAGAACCAAAATGTAAGTGATTGTATCTTCTTCTAATACTTGTGTGTGTATGTATGTGAGTGTGGGTGTGTGTATGTGTATATATATATATATATATATTTTTTTTTTTTTCCTTTCTTTTCTTTCTCTGTGCCAGAAAATAGAGTGTGAAAGTGGGGTGGAAGACTGTGGCCGGTATCCATCTGTAATAGAATTTGGGAAATATGAAATCCAAACCTGGTACTCCTCGCCTTACCCACAGGAATATGCAAGGTAATGGAATAAGTCTGGCAGGTACAAACCTTTCTTGCCATATATGTGAGGAAGGAAAATTCTAAAGCAGGAATTAGATGATTTTTTTGGACATAAATTTTAATAGTTGATCTAAATGCGCCCAAAACTATACTTTTGCCAGAACCTTTCTATAGTATTCACTGTTCTATGCAAGTTCCTTACAATCCTTAGTTAGACAGGCATTGTAAATTTTGTCTTTTCACTTCTAGACCATGTTTTCTGTCTTTGGTTAGTTGGACAAATGTTGTTTGTGTATGAAACCAAATAAGGAATGAAAAAAACAATTAGCCTTTGTAAAATGTCTGGTAGTTTCTTCTCAGTTGCCTTTTACATTTTCCTAGTTAGGTTTGTCAATTTTGTCTCTGATTTCTGACATTTTATTTTCAAATTTTTTACAGAAATGTAGCAAAACAAAGAAAAATGGGAGAAAGTAAGTGGGAATGGGCAGCCTTAAGAGACTCTCCCCCAAATCTTTATTTTTAGAGCCATTTGTGACTAACTTGCTTAAAAATGAAGAGAAAATAATGGTATCAGAGTTTTCATTTGTCTTGAACTAAGATTAGCTGTGAGATTATCTTAAACTAATATATCTAAAAATGGATATCTTGTCAACAGATTTCTTCCTTCACGTATATCAGGGTATACATCTTTAGTATCTTCTCAATTTTTGTTAGCCTACAATGTTTCTGGTCTAAATGTGACCAATTTGCTTTTCTTCTAGAATAGAAGTCCTTTTCTCTACCATGTGGGTATCTGGCCTATCATCTAATTGAAGAAAAGGGTGTGTGTGGGGGCGGGGGTGGGAGGGAGGTTGCCAGGGTGGCAGGGCCTTGGGGGGGTGGGGAGGGGGGAGGTGGTCTTTTAGAAGTCAAATTATAAACTTAAGCGTCAAGGGTCTTCGTTTCTTGTCCTGGCTTACATCGCTCAGCTGCATGTTCTTGAATAAGTTTTTTAAGTGTCAATGAGCTTTAATTTATATGAGTAATCATAAGCCATGTGTTTTGAGAGCTTTGAATAAAATTTGCATATTAAGTGCAAGATTTTAAATTACCATTGTCTGTGTCTGTATCTTTCCCCCAAACCATTCTCCACATTCTTGTACCCCAAAGACCTTGAAAATGCTCTTAAATACTTTATTGTAAATATTAGCAATATCCACTCAAATGTGGATAGAGGTATAAGTACAAATTGCTTTAATTTTTAAGGTGGCAAAAAAGCCAGGGAAAGAAAGTTGTTTGTCTAATGTTAGTGAAAGAATTGGTACAGTTAGTAGAAACGAAGTCTGGACTTTCAACCCTGCAATCACTACATTAGACCATATATAATTGTGATAATAACTTCAAAGTTAACTTGTTGATAAGCTGAAATGGAAACAACTAAGTTCCAGAACTTCTCTGCCTCATAAGTACCCAAGTCATTTAAATAATAATTCTTTTCTCTCTGAGTAGATTATTACAGTTACAACACTTGAGTGAACATACTACTCAAAATATGACTTTAAATCAGTAATTTGAAAAATGTACATGGTTACCTGACAGGATGCATCCTTATTACTATTTTTTTGAGTAATGTGACTGAGTCTGAAACGCTCCCTTTCTGTAGGACATTTTAAGGAAACAAAGGACTCGTTCAGAAAGTAAAGGCAGGGACTACATTATCATATTGAAAAATAATGTAAGGTTTTTACACTCTCTTTACTACTAGCTTCCTTCTTTTTTTTGAAACTGCTTGTTTCAAACACTATTACATCCTTTTCATGACTTAGAGAAAACTGAACAATATTTAATATTCCCCCCTAAACTGTATAACCAATCTGATATTCTTTGTTTTTTGAATTTTGACAGATTACCAAAGCTTTACCTGTGTGAATTTTGTCTTAAATATATGAAAAGTAAAAATATTTTGTTAAGACACTCAAAGAAATGTGGATGGTTTCATCCTCCAGCAAATGAAATTTACCGAAGGAAAGACCTTTCAGTATTTGAGGTAAGCATGTGTAAATAAAAATTCAGCTTTTTGAATCCCAGTACTTCTAATTGTTGACTGTGTACTGATTTGTTTGTAGAAGGTGCCAAGTATTTTTAATTTTGGCATTGAAATTCAGGTTGCTCTTTAAAATATCTCTATGTTTTGGAATGTTTAACCATATTAAGCAACCATTTAGACCGATGGTGAATTCCTACTTCATCACATTAACTTTTTTGTCTTCCCCCAAGTCCCTGTGTGCACCAGACATTCACCAGTGAATTTATGATCGCCCCAGCTCTTTGTAAATTCTACTTTCTTTGGCAGAAGAAATTAGCTTTGTTCAGCAAATCCAGCCAATGTCTGGCAGGTGCTCACTCTTCCAGGGAATTGAGCAGCTGTACATATCTCCTCAATACACAACCACCTGTGTTTCCATCCATTTCTTGGCAGGGTGGATAATCCTTTTGGTGAGACCCCAGCAGATGTAGGGACTCCTTTCCAACCCCCACCTGGGTGGATCTCCATCCCTGGAGAACTCTGCAATTCACCAGAACCCCTTGTGGCCATATGTCTGTCATTGTAGGTTTTTGAAGGCATTTTGTGTTTTCAGAATTGATTTAGTAGCAGGTCTTTGCTGTTCGTAGTTTCTTTGTTTAATCATGTTTCTGCTGTCAGTTTTAGGGACCCAGTTTAGCTGAGTCAGTTGTACCTTGATGAGACCATTCCTTTCTTTCATGGTATAGGACTTCTTAATTCTCTCCTTCACTCTTCACTCCATTTGGACACTTCCATTGCTCTGCCTTATTTTCTTCTGTTACCCATCTTGATACATTCATTTTCATTCCTGGGTGCTTAGAACAAGACTTCCTTGCAAGTTGACAGGATAGCTTCCTTTCTCTGAAGTACAGTCTACTTAAGGATTCTATTTTATCTGAATTGTTCACTGAAATGTAGTATTCTGCCCCATTTTTCTTTATTTCCAGTCTGTGATATCCTGCCATGATATTTAATATAGGAGAGGTCATACATAGTTTCTTATGTAGTCCAGACTCCTCTTATCCCACCAACTTAGACTCCTCTTATCTCACCAACTTAGAACCACTACTTTTTCTCAGCTGATCAGAGAGCACAGATTACTTATGTCTTAGAGTTTTTTTTAAAAGCCTCTCTTCCTAATAATATCAGGTTCTTTTGGCGAACTTGAGAGAAGAGGCTTTTGTTGCCAGGAAGATTTGACTATATTTTAGTTCATACTAAAGGGTAGGTACAGGGTTTCTCAACTTTTCTATCCTTATCCTCCATCAATATCAGTCTCTTTTGGAAAGCTTGAAGCAAGAGGCTGTTGTTGCTAGGAAGATTTAATGATATTTTAGTTCATACTAAAGGGTAGGCACAAGGTTTCTAACCTGGACAATATCCACATTTTAGGCTGAGGAATTTTTTGCTGTGGGGCTATCCTGTATTGTAAGGATTTTTATCAGCATCCCTGGTCTCTAACTATTAAATGACAGTAGCACCACCACCAGTTACGACAACCAAAAATGTCTCTGGACATAACCAAATGTCCCTTGGACGCCAAGGTTCCTCCCCATCCCTTATCCACCCCCCACCAAAAATGACAGGGCAAGAGGGAAAGCCAAATGTAAGTTGCTTGTTCTTCAACAGCTTTCTGTTGTTAGTCTTGGAATACTACCCAGTCAGCCCCAACCAGTTGAGACTACAGAGCTGTTTTCAGTTGAGGCTTAACTAAATGTCACAAGTTCAACTCTCCTAATGGCTCCTTCTTTGTTGCCTTGGGTTCTTTTTTTCTAGCCAAAATAGATGGAAAGCACTGTCATTGTTTTCCAAAGAATTATTGGCTTTAAGTTGTTGTTAAATAAATCAGCATGAATCCGCCTGTGAGGTAGAAGCCCTTAGAAATCCAGGAGAAATCTCTGGAGTAAGAAACTCAATCTTGTTAGGCTGGTAAGAATGGCCTACTATTTCAGAGCAGGTACTTTTGGATCATCCGGAGATGAAAGGGGAAAAAAATCAGAAGCAAATTTATAAAATTTATTTATAAAAATAATGAAGGAATTGTTTGGGAAAAGAGCCAAGGTACATATTCTGGAATTAAGTTAATTTTTAAGGTACAATATATAGGAAACATTTATCTTACCAGTTTCCTAAGTAACTTATAAAGTAAATGAAAAATAACCCCAGGTTATTGCTTTCTTATCTTCTCTTTATCTCTCCCTCTTGACTGCCATATTAGTCTTTTCACAACTGTTACGAATTTTGTTTCAACATTGTCATCTCTCTTTTTCTGGTTCACACATATATAAGTTTCTGGGGTTTTTTGTAATGTAGTACCATTTCCAAAAGAATGATATACCCAAATACATGAAAACTTCCTTTTATTAAAGAGAGAATTGTATCCTCTGTGCCTATTGCCCATATTTGATTATGTTGCTATTTGTGGGACCTAGGTTTCATCCAAGGGAAATAGTTACATGAAGTCTAAAAATAATCTGCATTATGAAAACCTACAGGGCCCGCAGGAGACTTGAGAGCAGTCAAGTTCATTGTTAAAGAGCTCTGGTTAGCAGATATCCATTTCCCCTAAGAAAAGTGCAAGGGAAATTCTCAAATCTGCTGTGCTTTTTGTTTTCAACAAGTAAATACATTTGATCAAAGAAATTGGCATCTGTGTCTAGCCTCCTGTCTATAACCATCAGTGTCACAGCTTGATTCTTTTATTTTGAAGAGAAATAGACTGTAATCATGGTACTTATTGCAGGTTGAAATTCATCTCACTTTTTCTCTAAGTATTCCCAACATAGAAATTTTATCTTTTCCAATTATATTTAAAATGATGCTTGGGATAAAACCAAAATGGAAGCCTCTTTTGCTAATTCACACTTCTGTTGAATCAGAATAATTCAGTTCACTTAATTTTTATGTGAAGCCCTTTTGAAAATAACAAAGTATAATTTACTTGAGCAGTACTTTAATCTGTTTACATTTTTTAATTTCATATTTACTTGAATCAAATAGAGAGAACATGCATGATCATTTTTAACTCAGCAAATTTCAAGAAAAAAAATTACTCAATTGTTAATGATTTGGCCTTTCTTCAGTAGCTTAAAGTGAAATTTAACCTACCTTTAATTTACGCTAATTTAAAGAAAAGGTAAAATCCTGATTTGCCAAGGGACAGCTGTTTTCTAGTTAACTATATACCTGTTTAATAGAATGTTTTACTATCTCAGTTTGGGAATGGGAAATAAAATTATATACTTTAATTATACATACTTTAATTATATGCTTTATATATACAAAATACCATGTAGAAGAAACAATTTTATATTGAGTGGTATTTTTATGTCAAATAATGTTGTCTGTTTCTCTTTGCTAGGTTGATGGGAATATGAGCAAAATTTATTGCCAAAACCTTTGCTTGTTAGCCAAGCTCTTCCTGGACCACAAAACGTTGTATTATGATGTCGAACCATTCCTTTTTTATGTCCTTACAAAAAATGATGAAAAGGGCTGTCATCTGGTTGGATACTTCTCTAAGGTAAAACACAAGCCAGCATGACCTTTGTTTTCTTTTTCCAAATGTTTTTAGTAGCGCCCAATTCCTTGAACAGGGCTTTTTTCTGACTATAATTTGAATAAGTGACACGTGTTTCTGAGGAACTCAGGTTCTCATTCAGAGCTCATTTTTAAAAACAGAAATAATAAGTACTGTGCCTGGGAAGTGTATAAAGGACCTTACCACTTTTTGCTGTCTTGGCTATCAGCATCCACATAACATTATAATTACTGCTTTGCAGATCACCTAGTTTCTTTGGTTTTCTAAATGTTAAGCTTATTTCCTTAAGTGGTGTCAACATGAAGGTTTTAGTGTAATGTAGCATTAAAGAGATAATTCTCATTTCTCCTCCATGCATTCCCTCTGTGGTCATCAGTATGTCAGTGAGGTGGAACACTGATATTTGGATAGTCAAGCTAATACAGTGACTGGTTTTAAACTCTTCCATCTCTCACCCTCTCTGTTACTGTTATAAGATCTAAAGCATCCTCACCTTTAGCCTAAGTATCTCCAAATGTTCACATAGGGCAGCCCTTAACATACTAAGTGAATAGTTTGTCTTTTTCACTGGTTCAGAGCAATTCTTTCACATTCCTTTGCTCAAAGGCTTCTGAGAGTAAATCTTCTGCAATGAAGGAAAACTGAGTGTGAAGATACTTATTAGGTTAATGACCTTAGCTTTTCTTAAGCACCTAAAAGCATCCTATGCCAGGATGGTAATTATGAGACTTCTAGGCAGAAGGTGAATGATCCGAACCCTGTATTTTATTTATGTTATGATACAGTTTTTCATATTAGGTGATACGTGAAATGTTATGAATCAACTCCTGTATAATATAAATGGAATGCTTTATAGAAGTGTCATTTGCATGATGGCTCAAAGGATAAACTATATATGAAAGTCCTTTGCCAACTCTAGTTTTTTCTAAACTTAAGAATCAACCCAGACACCATAAATAATACAACTAAATGACAGAAGTCATGAGAAACTGCCTTAGTGTTTGAATTCATATATTTCATAAAGCTCTAAAATGAAGAATAGTTAATTTGCACATTATGGATTCAATAGATGATAGTGAAAATTAACACAAAACTACAGAAATCTATTTATATAATTTATGAAATACCTTACCTTATCTGTAGGTAGATCTTTTTCTCTGAAGAGTTTAAAAAAGAATATTGGGTGTGGGCAGGGGGTGGGGGTGGCTTGGTGAGGAGGTGGTCTGGGGAGAACAAAGAGGGAAGGAGGCACAATGGTCTCTGGTGGTGGAACATGGGTGAGTTGGTGGTAATATCTTCTGTGGGCACCCCAGTATCACCTCAGTTAAAAATAAATAAATTATTGAAAGAAAGAATAATGGTCATTACACTTCTTGTTAGGAAATGATATTTCTTTAAATGTGTGTGTGTTTAAATGTAGATGTTTGCTGGGCCCTGCCAGCTGACCTCTGGGACTACTGTTGATAGTGACCCTTGCATTTTGAATCTGCCTCTCTTTCTTGGAGGGGGCCCAACATTTTATTCAGAACAAGCTAAACTTTTCTCATTGGTCACAATTCCTTCTACAGCATAGCAGCAACTACTATCTGGAATACTAATAGTCTTTGGCAGTGTAGTGAAACAAAAAACATAGCCATGTTAAAAGATCTATGCAAATTAAACCATATGTCCTAACATGTCATATGGAACGTGAAGGATTCTGGCCCTCTGGGGTTGTACTTACACCAAATTTTATTATTATTTGGTCAATGTGAATTGTTGCATGTATATGACTTTCCAAGCACATAATAGGTGGCTCTAAGCAGGAAAGAAAGACATAGAGTTATTTCATCTGTAGATTAGAATTCAGTTATAATCATGTGGGAAGGAAGGATCATTCTTGAGGTAGATTTTTAAGAGAGTCCTGAAGGTAGGGATAGTTCTGCACAAAGAAAAGAATGTCATCAAGAATGCTTTTAACCCAAAGTACACTTCTTTTTAGATAGAGGGACTGCTTTGTCTAACTTAGCAAAGTTGACTAATTATTTGAGCCATTGCCATTGCTGAGCACAACCCGTGATGAACAATCCAGCTTCTTAGGAAACTATGCACAATATTTCTTCCTTCTCATTTCTTAGAGGCTACACAGACAGCTACAAATGTGCAAAAGTTGGGAGCCTATCTTTTCCACAAAGAAATCTTTAATTCTACCCTGTAGGTTTTTTCCACAACAATTTCCTGTGATCTTTCAAATAGGTTCATTAAAGATCTGGGTGTTCTGAAGTAATTCTTTGATGTGGTTAGTACCATTTGTGGTCCATCTTATTTGTGGTTTATATTTGGCCAGAGCATTCACAACCTCAAAAGCCTTTTCCAGATCTTCTCTACGTAGGTTTTGGCGACTTCTGTGTACTCTGAATAAAATATTGCTGCTCTGCTGCCACATCCCATGAAAATTTGAATTCTTCTTTAACTGTAAGAACTGTTTCCTATCATACCCTTCCCAGTTTTACTCCTGGTTTCAGATTATTGGTAATATTTCAACCTTACTTTTGTTTGAAGGCTTTGGGATTTCTGCTTCTTGTTGTGTTTTTTGTTTTCCTGGTTTGAAATGCATATTATTTCTCCAGCTTCTTGCTTTGACTATGTTTTCATAGGAGAAATGTATTCGTGCAAGTCTACCCACACATATACTATTTTAGTTTCACTGGGACATTTGCTCAAAGGCAGAAGACAGATTGCTGTTGCAGAATTGTATGTTATTTAGCAAGGTAGCCGGCCGGCTAAGTCCTAAGTTAACCCACTGGGTGGTGGTTTGTTTCCCCCGCCCCCCACCAAGTTATTTGAGCAAGGGAAGAATTCCTTCCATACTGTCTGTGTTCTGTTTCATTTGGTTCATATTTCCTTTATTCATATTTTACAGTACCAGCTTCCAAGAATAAAAGCATTGACAGGCATGCTGGGAGTTGATGACTTGTCATTAGCTGATAGTTTAATTGATTAACACAGTGGGATTATCCTGCTTGATCCTGACCTAACACATTGACTCACCTTAGTGGACAGTTGTACAAGGACAGTGGCAGGTGCAGGGAATCGCCCACTTCAGCAGAGCTCTGACATACTTGATCTGTTTCTCCTTCCCTCAGGAAAAGCTTTGCCAGCAGAAGTATAATGTCTCCTGCATAATGATCATGCCCCAGCACCAAAGGCAAGGATTTGGACGGTTTCTCATTGATTTCAGTAAGTGAAGTGCTTTATTTACTTTCATGATACAGGGAACTGATAGATGTTGAAGGCAAGAGCCACATATAAAACTTCATTCGATCTACTTTGTTGTTTTTATCACTAGATAATGGGCTTTCTATTTATATTTACATAGGCTAGAAAATCTTCCTCCAGTAAAAAATTTACTGCTGCTCACTTACTGTACTCTAGGAAATCAACACTAGCTCTCTCAGCAGTATCACTGGCTCACAAAGCCATTACCCTGAATGAACCGGCAAAATCACATTCCATTTCGTGGCGCTCATGCTCATTAGCACCAAAAGAGGCAATTATTTGCGATTAAAGCTAAAGGAAGTGTTATTTAAAAGGATTTTGAGCTTTCTAAAATTTTGCCTATAATTTTGTACTGTACAGATCAGGAAAGGGATATTTCTGTTTAGAAAAACAGTTCTTTATGTAAGCATCCTATCCTTTGAGCCTCTCTAGTGGAAACAACTATCTTGTTTTGTTAATTTTCCCTTTTTCTATTATGGAGGTTATGACCATGTTTATATTCAAGAAATATTTTTTTAGACATTTATGTCTTCTTAGTCTCCTCAATTAAAATCAGAACACTATGTAAAAGTATGTGAAGGATAAAGTGAAAAAAAAAGTTAAGGTTTTTTTCTCCTTGTTTATATTGTATTGGATGTGTTGATATAGTATTAAGACAACATTTGGAGATACTCAAAATGTCAGGATAACATGACGGCTAGCTATCCAATGATGATAATTATTTCTGGTCATTTGAAAATCCGTCACTAGGGATGATGTGTCTTCATTACCAGATTGTAGTTTGTCTAATTTTAAACTGAAAGAAGGAAAATTTAGGAAATGACATAATCTTCATAAGGTACCTCAGTTGCAAAAATGAAAAAGTAAATGTGTTCAAGGAAAACTGAAGAAATATATTGAGTTTAAACTATATTATTAAACATTTAAATATTAATGTCTGAGTATGAAATAACTTATAAGAATTTTAGGCTAATTTGTGTGATTTGTTGACATTGAGGAATATTATTCATTCTTTAAGTGTTTTTGAGTGATTGGTTTTTTTCCTTTTAGATAACATTTCTAATTATTAACTCATTACCTGGTCTTATCTATTCCTCTGGTTAACCCATGGAGGGCCAGCTTACCAGAATTCATCTTTTTTTTTCCCCTACAGACCTAGCTATAATCAGATTTAAGGGTATATACATTTGTCTTGTGTTGAAGTTTTGTGGCCACCGTTTGGAAATTGTTCATAAATATTATAATTTCTGGAATGCATAGCAGCCAGTCAAACTTTAAACTATTAATAGTATCTGCATGCCTCCTCCAGAATAAGGCAGACTCTTTAGCTCAATATTCAGGATGTTCCAACACCTAATTCCACCTTATTTTTAGGCTTCTTCATTTACTAATCTTCTCAGAATTCTGAGCATGTTCCCATACTCCCATTCTTTGTCTATCCATTGCCTCCCCTTAAATGACCACTTCCTCTTTTCCCAGCCTCTCGGGCTAAAATTCAACCCATGGTAAAACCCAGCTCAGAAACTTCTTCCATTTGACCCCACCTCATAGAGTTTCGTCTTATTCCCTTCTTGGCTCCTTATCTCTATACTAGATTCACTGTATACTCTTCTGGTAATTACTGATTTGTGTCATACTTCCAGCTTACCATAAACTCCTTGGATACCTTCTTTGTAATCAGTGAGACAGTATTCTGTCTTAGATACATTTTTGTTATTTTAATTGAACCCCCAAATTGATAAGGTCACTTCTCACAATAATGTCCTACCTAAAATTAAAAAGGGACTGGTTCTTACTAGGTAAAAATGCAAGTCTCTGACTATAGTAGCATCTTATTTGTACAGCATGATCTAGCACTGAGGCCTTCTTCCTAGTAGAACAACCTAAGAACAAAGACATTCCTTTCAAATGTTATATATCTTTATGTTAACCATTTTAGTGAAAATTTTATCAGTCTATGATATGAACTGTGGAACATTTTCTGGGTGGCTTTGATAGCATCATGATGAATGCCATGGATTAGGATACATCCAACCAGTGTGGTGCTGAGGGTGTAATTTTAGATTTTGTCTTTCCGGTGTCTTTGTCATTGCTCCTACAGTGAAATGGATTAAGGAGTGAGTTGAAAGGGGAATGGTGTTATTGCTTCAGAGAAGAGGAGACTAGAGGAAGAATTTTATAACACTCATAGAAAAAGGGAACTGGTTGTTAACCCAATAGAAATTCAATTTAAAACCAAAAAATGTCTGTGGTGACCCAGGTTTTAAAGAAGATAGAATAGGCAGCTGAAAAAAATTGATAACACCTCCTTCTTACAGTTACTTAAAATAGTAGTAGATGAATATCTTCTAGGAAGCTTTAGATCCAATCTTTTGCAGAAGGAGGAGGTGAACCCCATGACCTCTTATAATCATTTTCAGCCTCATAATTCAGAACTCAGGATTACAGAGTTTTTTTAAGGGACCCTTTAATGGATAGATTTATTTTATTTCTGTTTTGTACAAGATCCTGAGTGGTTTTTGGTCAAGGAATTATTTTCAGTAATTCAAATAAAGTTGTATGGAAGAAATATTTTTATTTGTCCATAGTAACTGCTAGTTTAACAAGCTGAAATGAAAACCAGCAGAAAGAAAACTCTAGCTCCTCAGCTGCACACTTTACACTGGATCAGAGACATGGGCAAAATATGAGTTACAGGCATATAGAGAATTACAGGTTCAAGACTGTTCGCCAGTCAAGAGAATTGAAGTGGTCACCCCTGAGACCAAATGCTGCTCTTGGAATAAGTTCTTTCGCTTCCTAGGGCAGCTTGTCTGGGGTTTCTCAGAGTAGAGGTCCTGGATGTCATTTGCAGAGCTTGGCCAGAGTGACTAAAGGACACCAACTCCTTACCTCATGGGTTTTGTGACCCAAAACTTAAGTGGGTAGGAAAAGGAGTGACTATCAGGGGTTAAAAATGATAGCTCATCTCTTTCTCCTGGATTCTGAGATTCTTTCTCTGCTCAGCCTGAAAATTTTAAAGTCTTTCCCATCTCTGTTTCTATATATACACTCCACCCAGTCCACTCTCCATCCCAGTCAGATTTTTCAAGGCTTCAGAGACATCCCTTTTCCACAAAACTTTTGTAATTCTTGTTTTCCAGGGTAAAGCAAGTAGCTACTCTCCTTCCCAGGTACTCCTGGGATAACAGAGTGTCCCCTCATAGGCCAAAGTCTGCCCCTGCTGCCAGAACTGCCCCACATTACCTTTTCCAGCTGGCTTTGAAATTATTTCAGACTTTAAGACTTAAAGTTACAAAAATGATACCAAGAATCTCCACCCAATCTATCAAATGTTAACATTTTTCACATCTCACATCTGCTTTCTATTTTATTATTCTCAATTTCCTACCTTTTCCCTCTCCCTCTACTATATCTCTTTCCTTTACTGATTTGTTGGAGAGTAAATTGCAGACCTGTTACACCTTTATCTTGAAATATTTCAGTATTTCTTAAAAATAAAGATGTTCTTTTACATAAACCGTACAGATTTTAAAATCAGGAAGTCTAAGTTGATTCAGCACCATTATCTACCCACCTTGTTCAAATATCAGATTTGCCAGTTTTCACTAATGTTCTTTCCAGGAAAAAATTTTTTTCCCTAATCCAGGATCATGTGGTGAATAGTTAATATGTCTCCTTAGTCCTCTTTATGCTGGAATATTAGTCACTTTTTTTGTTTGGGTACCTTGACATTTTGACGTGTACGGGTCACTTATTTTGTACAGTACTCCTCAATTTGAGTTTGTCTGCTATTTCCTTGTGATTAGAGTCAAGTTACACATTTTCTGGCAGGAACACCACAGAAGTGATGCTCTGTCCTCGTCAGTTCATCTTGTCAAGATCATGGTAATTTACTTGTCCTGTTACTGACTTGAGGTGGTGCTTGCCAGGTTTCTTCATTGTAAACCTTATTTCCCTTTGTAGTCAGTAAATATGTGGTAAGAAAATATTTTGGAATAGTGGGAAAAAACTTGTTTCTCTTCTAGTCTTCTAGCATTAGTGATTTGTGTCTAAAATAATTATTACTGTGGTAGTTACTAAATGGTGGTTATCTAATTTCATTGTTTTTTACAGATTAGTTGACATTTTCTATAAGAGCATTCTTGTTAATTTTATGATTTATTTTATTTATCTAATTCTTTAATTATGGACTCATGGGTTTTAATTTCATTCTATGGTTATAATTTGTTGCTGCCATTATTTGTTTTGATGTTCTTATTGTCCTAGATTGATTCACTGGGAACTTCATTACCGACTCCCATGAACACTCTGTTCCCTACCCTCTGAACACTCTGTTCTATCCTGGTACAACTGGTGTTCCAGATTCATCTTGCTCTTCCTCTGACTTAGCCCTTAGTCACTCATTTCTTCTAAAGGTCTTGGTTCTTCACAGTGGAGAACAATATAGAAACGGTGATCTTGGCACTGATTGAGCGGTAGGTTGAAGAACAATGTACCTTGTGTTAGTGAGAGAAGTTGGCATCATTAATTACATGTGTTTGTAAATGCATTTATTTGATCCTAAACTAGAGAATGGAGACAGAGAAGAGTCACTTCATTATTTTTTTTTCACTTTTCATTAAACCTTTGTTAATTTGGGGTACCCTAGTCTGTACTCTGCTAAACATCAGTGACAAAAATGAAGAAAATATAGTTCTTGTTGGATGGTCACGTTCACAGACAAAACAATTGGTTGGCAGTATATTTGTTCATTTTAAATTTTGAGCTCAAAAGAAGTTGGAAGTGAAAACATTCAGAAAGAGAACCAGCATATTGAAAAACATGATCGTGGGAGGCAACATGTTTGACATTTGAGTTAACTATAAAAGAAATTCCAGGTAGCTTAAAGACTTAGATGATTAACAAAAACCAAATATATAAGACATTTAAAAAGTAGAAGAAATGATACACAATTATTTATGTGATCTTTGGATGGTCAAGGACATCCCAAGCGTCAAAGCAATGAAAGAAATCACATAAGAATATACAGATGGACTTGACTGTATAAACGCGTAAAACGTATGTGCTGTAAAAGGCCATAAAATTTAAAAGCAAACAAAATGGGAAAGATGTTTGTAATAAATGAGCCAGGCAAAGTTTTGATATGTGTAATATTTAAACAAATACAATAAGAAAGATTTGGTAGGTTTAAAACAAACCCTGATTGAAAAATAGGCAAAGAGCTCATATACAGAATGCTCAAAAAACAAAAATAACTGGTGACAGCGGCATTGCTGACATTTACTGAGTGCCTAATCTGTGCCAGCCACATTCCTAAGAATCCTGCTAATCCTGATACATTCAATCCTCATAATGCTTGAGGTATGTACTTCTCACCTTATTCTTTGATTGAGGAAGCTGAGGCAGAGTTTTTCAAATAATAAATGTTGTAATTGCAATTTAAGTCTAAGCACTTTGACTCTGAGCCACCATACTCTGAACTCTGTCAAGTACATATGGCTAATTAAAATGTGAATAAAACATTGTTGGTGACTTAAAAATACAAATTCAAATAACTGCAAGATTATAACTTTTGCCTACCAAATTAGCAAATACTTTAAAATTTACCCAAATCTAACTAAGTTAGAACTTTATTATATTCACACTGGAGAAAGTATAAGTTGGTAGACTTTTCTCAGAATTTTGACAGTATGTATCAAAACCATCTAACACATTTTTGAAAATAATTTGTTCTAAAGAAATCAACATAGTTTAATTAATATGCATTGATGATTTCATACTTACTGTATTTAAATCATGAACTTCCCTTCTTCCTCATCTCTCCCCCAACTGTAGCAATATAAATTCAAATAGAAAGTTATTAAAATATAGATATATTGCCAAGAGAAAATGAAATCTTTCATAGTCCTGTCACTCAAAGAGTTAATGTCTTGGTATATTTGTCCTTCATAGTGTCATTATTTATAATAGAAAAACAGCTTGAAACCGCCTCAGTATTCCAAGATAACAGCATCATTCCCCTGTGAAAATCATGGTACATCTATATGGATGGAGCATTATTAATCATTAAGAATTATGTTCTGAAGAATATTTAGTAAAATAGGAAAATGCTTATGATAAATAAGTGACTTTGAAAATAATATATTTTATGTTCTCAATTATGTAAAACTAGATGCAAAGAAAGGAAGGAAGGAAACTTTCAGGTTATGTCTAGAATTAGAATTAATTTTCTTACTCATGCTCTTTGCTGTAACTAAAAGAGGAACAAGAGTCAATGAAGGTCTCGCCTAGGGCAGTGGCAATGAGGATGCATGGAAATGAGGAAGCTATTTTCCTATTCATTCTGTGACAAGTAGAGCATCTGGTGGTGCTTACTAAATGCTGGTTGAATGAATGAACAAACTGAGCTTGGAAAAGTGCACTTGCTATAATTTTTGGACATCCACATGCAGCTTTTGATGGAGTTTGGAACTCAACAGGGATCTGCATTAGAGAGAGAGTTTAGGAGTCTTAGGCATGTGGTAGTAGCTGAGAGCACAAGGACGGTCTGGGGCGAGTATAGCACTGGCAGGGCTAAGGATGGAGTTCTGGAAGTTCCAACACTTAAGGGGCTAATAGAGAAAAAGGAAGTCACTGAGGAAACTGAAAAGGATCCAGAAGCAGGAAGAGAATCAGGAGAGAATGGTACCAGGGAAACGAGAAGTCAGTATTTCATCAGTAAAAGTCTTAATAAGAGCTGACATTTCTAGAGGTTAGTCCTCACAGTGATCCTAGGAAGTAGGTCACTGTTACCCATTTTTCTTTAGGGGACGCAGAAAAATTAAGAAGCATGTCTAAGTTCACCCTTCAATCATTGTTCAGTACCCCAAAGAAGGAGGTTTAGCTAAAGAAGTAAGACATGTACTTTGGAAGAACTGTGACTTAAAAGTGGATTTTTAAAGAAGTGAATTCACAAAGCCTGACCATAAAGATCAGGGGCACCAGAATTTAGCCTTCTTGTGCTTGAACTATGGAAATTAGGACATTGGTGGAAAGAAAAGAGATCACTGATGAAGAAAAATTGAGGAGAAAACAGAAAGTGATATCCATATGGGTTGTTTATTACAAATTCAGGGAAAGACACTTGATGAAATTAATATTCTTTCAGAATTTAAAATAAACACACTAGCTTAGAATTCATAAGAATTCTAAGTCTTATATTGACTTTTTTTGTTGTACCCTTACTTTATCTTCGGGGAGCTATAAAGGGCAAATGACATTTAGGTCCAGAAATCTACAAACTTACATCAAAAGTTTTTTGAGACTATGTGGGCAGCAAGCTTATCAATTATGTGAATTATCGGTAACTATACATTCAGGCATTTTATTTTTTAAGATTTATTTATGCATACAAGAGCTGGCATGTAGGCCAGAGGTGGGGGGTCGGGGAGTGAGAGGATTCACCAGAGACAGAGTGGGGAGCAAGACAGGTGGACCTACTGAAATACACTGCTGAGGGGAGCGGCAGGTGAGACAGGAGAGGTCTGCTGCAGCATGTGGGTCAGCTCCCTGGCCAGGGATCAAACTTCTGCTGTAGTGTCTGCCCATAGTAGACACTGAGACTTAACCCCTTGTGCCACCAAGGCAGCCCCACACTCAGGCATTTTAAACATTAGGATCTGTTTATTTGTAGGCTAATCATGAAAGTGTGTAAGTAGGTTCAATTCTTAGCTTTATTTACTTAATATTAAAGTTTTGCAGTGTTTCAGGGTTTTCCCTTGACACCTGTCCAAGAGGCAGTAGGAGTAACTGAATAAATCAGGCACTCATTTCAGCAGATCCCCTTTGCTTATATATTCAATAATCTTACATGTTTCAGGGGTTTCACCTGGGCTTTCATGAGGTCTGTAATTAGTGTGTGCTGCTAGAAGATGCATGTGGTTGACCCAATTTTGTGTCTATAAGTTTACAAACTCAGGCATGTCCTAAATGTGGTTGACAGTGTACTTCCACTTCTTAAAAATCACACACAACTGGATTTAAGAAAAATAAGAAATATAGTAAACTTTTAAGGAAAGATATTTTTAGGTACAAATGAATTTTGATTTCTCTTTCACTGAGAATTTAGAGATTAATTTTCTACTCCACTCTTTTTCTCTTCTGGTTCTAATAACAGATTTTTTGATTTGGTACATAGGGAGTCCTAAGCATATCTTTCCTTTAGTCTCTTCACAGCTCTTTGTTGAGAAAGAGGAAGTACCCCTTAGGAGAAAAAAAGTATCTTCTCTCTGGCTTTGAGCTCTCCACTTCTCTGCCCTTCTAGGTCCACCAAGCAGAACTAGAAGGAAAGCCACGTATTTCTTCTCTATGTAGTGTGTGTCAGAGAGAGAGTAATCTTACCTACTCTCTCAAAAAGAAAATTCTTCCGCCGGAGCTTAGATGCTAGCTGCTCGCTGAAACTTTTTGTTATATTATATCTAATCACAGGAATATATTTCATAGCAATTTAGATTGCTAGCTAGCAACTTCTAGTTCTAATAGTCTGCTTTCAATAGACTACTTTGAAAGAGCTACCAAACTTCACAACATAATTTAAATAACACTTTGAAACACTTTTATGCAGATATTTAGAGTTGTTTTATCTTGCCAAAAATTGCTTTTTTGGTACAAATTTTTAATAGTAAACTCCCTGTTTCTTATGGAAAGTAGTAGTTTTAATTTCAGAATTTACATTAATTAGGTTCCAGGAAGCCATGTTTTTCTTGGCTGTGGTAAGCACAAAGGAATCAGGACTCTACAGGAATCGCTGGCTTCTGCCAGAGGGCAAGTTAAGTGTAATTTTGGGGCAAATAGTTCTTCCCAAGAGCTGGGTCCCAGTCTGATAGGCCTGGGTAAGACACTGTATGAATGCTCACTGGGTAGAGACCCTCTAGTGAGGGTCTCTGATCATTTCTACTGTCGCAGTCAACTTAAGACTGCACTTCCCAACAGATGACCTGAGAATGGGTACAGAAGAGCAAACCTAGTAGTGACCAGAATCCTGGTGCCTGTCACCTTGCCCTGAGCACACTCATCCTTTTACTCTACTGGGACATGTGATTTCAGTCTTACCCCATGATAGGGTAGAGATCATGAAGCTTTCAGATGGGACATATTTTCTCAGGCTACATGATAAATATTTTATTTCCCCCCATACAGATAAGCCCTTCACTCCAGGCATCAAAGATGTGCTTTTAGCAACTGTGACAGGTGTCTCTTGGGAAGATCAGAAATGACTGAAACACTTAACTCCCTGAAAGGAGTTAAGAAATTGAATGATGTAACTATAAGTTTAACGTGGTATTTACCTGCTTATGTCATTTTTATTTGTTTTCTCTTTTTCAGTGGCACTGACCATTTTTTAAAAAATGATCTAGGCTCAACAAGTGCAAAGTCATTAGAAAGTTGCATATGCATATGTTGCATATTACTTACTGCCCATTTCCTTTACCAAAAGTAAGCTTGGTGGAGGTACAGACCTTGTTCTCTGCTACAGTTTCACTTCCTGGAAGAATGTAGCACTTAATAGGTCCTTACTGTTTGTTGAACAAATGTTAAATTAATTCCTTTGAGAAGCACTTTCTTAATGTCTTTTCTCTTCTCACGTGTGATCCTAAGGAAGGAGAATTTTATTTTATTAGGACATAATCAGTCAGCTGTGGTTTACTTGCAAGTGATGTTAGGTATATGCCTTGTTTTCTTTTGAAGTCTGCTATTTTTGTTCAAGTGCAGCTTGTATCTTAAGACCATTTAACTTGCATCAGAAGAAAAAGATTGTCATTACCCACTATAAACCTTAGACAGAAAGGAGAACTATTGTAAAATTCACATTTACACATGGTTGGTTGAAGACATGCTTATCATTTCCTTTAATCGGATAATTCATTTCGCATGCATTTATCTTAAAAGGGAAACTCCAACCTAGTCTTAAGAAACTGCTAAGAACACTTCCCTCTGCATAGTTTTCCCAGCAGCAATGCTCCCTGAGTGATCACAGTGAAGGCAATCATTAAAGAATACTAATTTATGCTTTTGAAATGATGCTTGAGTCTTTGATAGCCTTTCCTAAGATAACACCCTCCTTCCCTCCACTCCCCATCACACTTGTTGGAAGATAGGGCCAGCAACTGTATCATTCAGCTTTTCAAGGGTTTTAGAAGACATGTTTTAACCTGTGTAATCAAGTATGTAATCAAGCATAATGATAATATATTTTAATAGGATTCTAGTTTGTAAAATAATAAGGAAATGGCTATTTTTCCTTATTTTCTCATATGTTGCTGTAAAAGCCTTTGTCATTACTATTTTATTAACATTGGACTGAAGTACAATATATTTTAATATGCTGAAGATAACATCAGGGTTTGGAAATTGAGCTCTCAGCGATTTATTCAGAGGTTGACTGTTACTGAGTACATTGAAATGAGTGCAGTGCAGCTAATGATTTGTCTTATTTTTTAACTAAGCTTGTCATAAATAAGAGTAAATAAATAGCTCTCATAGAATAGTTTGTATTCATTGCTTCAATGAAAACATTGTAAATATGAAACATACGGTCTGTAGCTAATATTTTGCTTACGTAACTCAAAATTTTGTCAGGTCTTACCATGCAAGTTTTTTTTTTTTTTAATTCTAACAAACCTTTTGTTTATTTGAATTTCTAACATTGATCAACATCTGTATTGAGTCATTTTGAAAAGCACAAATGGTGAATTTCACTCAGATAATTAGTATGAGAAAACCTAATCTTTAGCCGTAAATGAAAGTTTAGCAACACCATCTTTAGGACCGGGACTTGTTCATCCTAAACTCCAATCTTTGAACACAGAACCAAACATATAGTGGGTGCACCAAAAAAAGATTTTGAAAGGTCTCCCTGATGGCCCAGGGATTAAGTCTCAGGGCTATCACCACTAAGGCCTGAATTCATTCCCCAGCCAGGGTGTTACCCCACATGGCGCAGCAGACCTCTCCTGTCTCACCCACTGGTCCCCTCAGCAGTGTATTTCAATGAATCCACTTGTTCTGCTCCCCACTCTGACTCTGGTGAATTCTCTCACACACCCCCACATCTGGCCAACAACCCATAAAATAAATAAATCTTTTTTAAAAAAAAGAAAGATTTGTTAAAGGAGCAAATGAATACATGAATGCTGAAATGTACTCAGTCCTCCTCTTTGTGTCACTGAACACCTACAGATTTCACCCAGCTAGCTTATGGCAGAATAGTGCTTGCTCTCAGATCTCCTCTCAATCTGTTTGTTTGTTTGTCTTCAGTTATTTATTCCTTCGCCCCTTTCTTCCACAAACTAACTGCTTTACATAAACTGTGCCAGGGTCAGCCTAGGAGGGAGAGCAAAAGGATAAATGATCCAGTCCTTGCCCACAGGGTAGTGGACAGTCAGACACAAAGGATTCTTTCCAGCTCTCTTTTCCATTTTCCCAGTTAAGATACAGGCAAAGGAAGCCTACTGCCATTTTAAAAACAAGAGAAAGAGAAGTCATGTTCTTATTGATGAAATTAGTGTTATATATACTCAGTTTTGGTTTCAGGGGAAATACTTACCTTTAAACATGTTTTCCAGCTTGTAATATGGATGTTATGGTTGAAATAGAATATTCTAAAATAAAATTTGATAGCATCCTCTCATGATGGTAAATTTAAACAACATATTTATAACTTTGGTTGATTGTAAAGTAGTGTTTTTAAAGTATTAATTTGGGTAAAGCAAAAGATTTTTTTCTTATTTGTTTAGAATTCTGTCAGGAAAATACTGGCTACAAAATTCTCCTTTTTTTCCTACTCCACAGGTTTATGTGTGCCTAGCATGTTTTTTACTCTAAATATGATAGTGCTACAACTTTCATGTTTACCAATATAAAAACTTCTGTTCTATTTTTTATATATTGATACATACTTTGGATTAATGTTATAGATGAACTTCAGCAAAATTATTTCAGATTAATGTTATAAAGTACTTATAGTTGTGTGAATTAAAAGTAAATTTAGCTATGCATAAACCATTAGTCCATTTTGAAAAAATAAACAATGCAATCATATAGCAGAAAGTATTTTAAAAAGTATTGCCTATGTCTTTTTGGGAGGGGCAGATTAATAATCACTTAAAATGAAATGTAGAAGGTTGGTTCTATAAAAAGGAGTGTATTTCTCTTTTCATACTAGACAGCAAGGAGGCATCAGTGTCATGTCAGAAAGACTAAGGATTCACCTAAAAGACTCCCATTGGACAGTAGAATAATGAATTGTAATTGGCTGAAACTAATCAAATGTTTGAACTCACAAGTTCATAATGATCCTTTAAAAACAACATTAGAGAATGAAAGGTATCCATTCATTATCTTGAAAACGTCTAGAAAAGTTTAAAAAAGGGGAGGGGAGTTTAACCTGCTTTTCTTGAATGAACTGTACCACCATTTAAATGAAAGTATCTTTATAATGGTAGTTGACCTAACAAATGAAATTTAAATGATAAAATTAGAATATCATCATTTTGCAATTTTACCAATGAATTAATGGATCTAGACATTGGATATCAATAGCCACAAACTCTGCAAAAAATAAGGGAAACGACCAGAAATACATGCTTCCTGATCAAGGAATATAACACCACCGGTAGTATTGCCAAAGGAACAAACCCAAGTCTATTCAAGCCTCTGGGTCCAGCTGCCATTTTGCAGGTATTCAGAGGAAAGAGAAACAAATTGAACTGCATTTCGAGTTTGCAATCATTTAAGTCCAAATTGTGGAACAGATAAATTTTCTAAGGTAAGGGTTGGGGGCGGGTGGTGGTTGTAAATGAAAAGAAACTTAAAAGGCATTTGTATTATTCTAATGGACAAGACTGTACTACAGTTCCTGGGAATATTTTAGTAATAAAAGTATAAAGAAACACAAAGGTTAACTATGAAAGTCAGGATAGTGATTACTTATGAGGGAGAAAGGAGAGATAATTAGGATGGGACAAACGAAAGGTTTTAGGGAGTAGCAGGCAAACTTCCATTCATAATCTTGGGTGAATACTACAGGGGTGGTTAATAATGGCTAATGACCCATTAAGCTATACGTTTATTCAATTATTCAATGTAATTTTCTATATCATTTTTTCCCTTTTTCTTACTTTTTTTTTTTAAGGTTTATTTATTTATACATACAAGCTGGGGCACAGGCCAGAGGCGTGGGGCGGCAAGAGGGTTCACCAGAGACGGAGTGGGGAGCAGAACAGGCAGATCAGAAATACACTGCTGAGGGGAGCAGCGGGCGAGGCAGGAGAGGTCTGCCGCGCCATGTGGGATTCTCCCCGGCCGGGCGTCAAACTCACGTCGCCGCTGCCGACCGCTCCACAGCGCAGCGCTCAACCACTGCGCCACCAGTGAGGCCCACCTTTTTCTTACTTTTTAAAGAAAGTGGTAGTCTTAAAATGGGAGATCATGCCCTGTGATCTCTTTCTTGGAACTTAGACTTTTTGACTCTTAACACTGGAAAACTTTTTTTTTTTCCCTACTCCTAGAAAGTATTTGTCTAAATCTGTTGCTGTTTTTCTTTCCTCCATATTTGAAAAAATTTATTTAACAGTCCAAGCCTGACATTTCCTTTGTGTGAAAGTTTTAAATGATAGATTTAGTAGTAATAGGACTATTTTTAAAAATAGTTTTAAGGAATTTTCTGTCATTTTGTGTGTGTGTGTGTGTGTGTGTGTGTGTGTGTGTGTGTGTGTTACTTTTATTTTAGAGCACTGGCTGTAAGATTTTTTTTTTTATTGTTATTCAT
>PVIJ01012394.1:0-49877 GCA_004024925.1 Scalopus aquaticus
TCTCTCTCTCTCTCTCTCTCTCTCTCTCTCTCACACGCACACACACACACACACACACACACACACACACACACACACTCACACCCCTTCAAGGCATAAAACCCAGCCCAGGTTTTGCTGACAACTGTTCTAATGACCAGAATAGCTGACAGGTGAATGGGAGCCATTGCGAAGTAGTGAGTTCCCCACCCAGGGAGGATTCCAAGAGGCTGTGGTCTAGAACTTTCTTTCAGATCCCAGATGGGTTCAAGGTCCCCATTTATTCTGCATTGGGTCTCTTACGTTTTTTCTGAGCACTTGCAAAGTGCCAGGAAGGAGAGAGCAAGGGAGACAGAGTTAAGTGGTGAAGACGGAGGGGCATGGGAAGCAGTGGCACAGGGGCAATGGCGAAGAGTCCGTGACCAGGAGGAGGTGACTGTTCTGATCCCGTTGAGTGTGATCATGGGGGAAAGGATTTCAGGCAGAGGGCAGAAAGAGCTCATGCAAAGGCCCTGGGGCAGAACAGTGCCTGGTGTGTTGGAGGAGCCTCAAGGAGGTCCGTGTGGCTGAGGAGACTGAGTTAGGGGGAGAGAGGGAGGCGGTAAGGCCACAGGGAGCCCAGGCAGATCAGGCAGGGCCTTGGGGTCTTGTTACGGACTTGGGTTTTCCCAGAGGAGGTGGGAGCCCTGCAAGGTGTGGGCAGAGGAGGAAAGGGACTCAGCCCATCTTTGGCTCTGGAACCCCTCTTCTCTGGCTCCGAGCCCCTCTATCCACACAAAAGTGAATGGCAGGGCCATCTCTGAGCTCCCTCCTGACCAACCATCCCACCCCTTGGTCCCATCAGCAGCCTCAGGGATCCTTGATGGCTCTGGATAACGGGCGATCATCTGGAAGCTCGATCCCTCCCAAGAGCTCTGCAGATAATAATAAAATCACCTAATCTCATGACGGGGAACTTAACAGGGACTCCTCGCCAGCCGGCACCTCTCTCCAGGGAGGAATTCCCAAGGCTTCTGCAGGAGAGCAGAGAAGACTCTTCCTTCCCGTCCTGCCTACCCCCAAACCCCTCCCGGAGCTTCGGAAAATCAGCTGCTCTCTGGGAAGGAGGGTGTGGGACCATTTTGTTCATTCAGGTCCAGTTTTAGTCTCTCAAATTCTGGCTGTGCACCCTCCTTCCTGTCAGTTTGGGCACCTCTGCACTCTCTGAACCGCACTTTCTTGAACCTGGCTCCTCACATTGATTCTAAGCCTACTGTGAAGAACTGCACAAGGTGGGGTCCCCCTGTGAGAGGCAGAACCTTTCTATCCACTCCCCTTTAAATTGTGGTCAAATATCTATAACACAGAATTTACCCATCGTAACCATTTTGAGTTACACATCTCAGAGGCGTTACGTATGTACCCCCCTTAGGTAGTAAAGTGGGTTCAAACATCACCATCATCCAACCGCAGAATTTCTTTTTATCATTCCTTTCAAATTCTGTACCCATTCATTCGTTCATTCATTCATTCAACCCTGTGCCCATTTATGTTCTGCAGCTAGGTTTGTTTGTTTTTTAATCTAAAAGTATCTTGGTGACGCCTCCATGAGATTTTCATCCTTTTATACTGTTGCATGGTATTCCACCGTATGGCTGCATCATCTTTCTGTAATTTATTTGCCCCTGGTAGTTACCCTAAGCTTTCTACACAGACCTAATGCTAGAATGTGTGCTCTAAACTGCTGGACTATTCAGTGAACCTTGCTTTCTGGGCTGATCTGAAACGTCGTCGATCACAGGCATCACTTGGGGCACTGACCAATGAGAATGGACACCCTGGAGCAGGTCTCAGCAGCACTGTTAGTGCTGGGGAGGCCCAGGGGGTCAGGGGTGGGCTAGGGAGTTGGGCAGGAGACATCATCTATTTATCAAGTGTTCCCAAACAGTGACAGCCAACTGCAGAATCTAAGTTGTCTTGCTCCCAATCTGCTGGTATTGAGGTCTGAGGTTTCTCGAAGATAGTCTTGCCATCCTCCACTCAACACTTGTCATTGCTTATTCTCGAGATGGTCTTGGGTGTTGGAAAGAAAAAGCCAGCAGATCCTCAGGGAGCTCCCGTGGTTGCCCTGCAAACAGCCAGGCCTGGGGTGTCAGGAGGAGTCCTGTTCTTGGCAGACGAGAGACCCGGAGACCCTGGCCAGCTCCTTCCCTGCCTGCAAGCCTGGGAGAGCACCCCCTTGCTCCTGGGTCCTCCAGGAAGGTGATGGAAAAGGAGGGAATTGGGGTGCTTGGTGAGGTGGAACTTAACATTTTTTAATCAGGAGAAGCTGCCAGCCACCTTTCCTTTGTAGAGTGGAGACAGCTAAGCTCCTTGAAGCAGAACTTCTTTATTTAGGGAGAGTCAGTGGAATGATTCCTTTTCGTTTTATTCATATTTAAGTTGGGGCCCATCATTGTGGGGGGATGGTCACGACGATGGTGTTGCAGATCGGACCTGTCAAACCAGCCCCGCAACCAGCGGCTGAGAGCACCAAGCCACCAAGCATTTACATTTGTTCCCAAGATTAGCCAGGCAATTTTCTGGTCTAGGCAGGGTTCGCCCCAACTCTGCTCTGCTTGGGTTAGGGCAGCAGCGCTGCTGGTCTTGGCTGGTCTCTGGTTCTTGCCTGGGGCTCAGCTGGCTGCTGTCTGGGATGACTGGGCTTTCTTCAATGAAGAAGATTCTGGAAGACCCAGCTGGGGGTTATTTGCATGCAACCTGGGCTCCAAGCGAGTGAAGAGAAGTGGGTAAGGGCTCTTGGACTTGACCCTGTTCCAGTTGAACCTAGAGCTAACTGTGGCCCCGAGCTTGCGAGACGTCTGGGAGCTCTGTCCTGCTCTTGATCCGCAGAAACTGCAAGATAATACATGATAAATGACCGTTGTTTTAAGCTGTTGTTTGAGGCAATTTGTTACCCAGTCATAGCAGACTAATACCTCGCCCCACATTCCTTGATGGCAGAGCAAAGGAATTGAGATTCTGATTCCTTCCCCCTCTGAGGTACTCTCTGATGGGTTGAGGTGGCCCTGAGGGAGATCTAAAGGCAGAAAGGGACACTCAGTGGTGTCCCCAATAGGGAACTAGTCTTAGGGGAATAGGGGAGTGCTGGGGGAGAAGCCGGTTGGTTCTAATGCAGAAAGTGTTGGTGGCTGGAAGACCCATATCATTCATTTTCCCTGTCATGGTGTAGGGGTCTCATCCATGAGGGTAAACCAAATGGTTCTGATTTTGGGGACCCACTGGATCTCATGCAAGGATCTGACTTAAGGAGACAAAGTCACACGATACCATTATTCAACCATGACACATTCTGGTGTCGACAGAAAAACTAGCAGGAATGGCTCTGTCCATCCTACCTCCTGGTCCCCTGTCTAATGTTTGAAATCACGACTGCCCCGATGGACTGAGAAGCGGCTTAGGGGTCTTGGACAGCTTGAGGGAACTGTCCAGAGGCAGGGAGGGGAAGATGTGAGATTCCTGGGAAGAATGACGGAAACTGGCCTATTTAGACCATTTTTCCTTTAGCCTGTTACACATCTTTCTTTCTTCTGGACTAGACCCCTGCATTCTCTTTGGAGAATCCCCCCTGTCTGGCTTTTGGTTCATGAGGTCCAGGCAGGGTTGGATGAACTGCATGAACCAAAGGCACCGGGGAGAGAGGCTCCGAGCTAGTGCAGACTCCAACCTGTATCCTCTTGAGCTCACCTTTGCATGAAAAGAATGTTTAGTGCAAACACCTGCAACCTACTCTCTGCGGGCATGTTTCTGGCTGTTGGAGCTCATTCAGTCCCAGGCCTGCCAGATAAGAAGGTAGGAGTTAATGCAGTGCTCAGTCTTTATAACAGGAGATGGGTGGGTACATACTGCTCTCCCCTCCCCCTCTGTCGGGACAATGTCAAGGTGACCGCACTGTCTCGTAGAGCCTCCCCGCCATGCCCCTCCCCAGCCAGCGCAGCTGTCCACAGTCACCTATTTTAGGTCTCACTTTCTCCTCTCAATGTTTCCTGGAGTCACCTTCCAAATAAGGTACCTGCGTTGCTCCCATCCTCACCTGAAGGTCTCTTTTTTGAGGGGGCCCAATCAAAGATACTCAGGACCAATCAATCAGAGAATGCTGAACCTATGGCTTCAGCAACCGTGACCCAAATTGGCCCAATCAAAGTAAACACTCACACATTTGCTGGATTTAGGGGGAAATTCTAATATGGGGTTGAGGACATTTTTCTTTAGGGTTTGCTGAGCTTATGGGAGCCTGGTCTTCCAAGGAACTATCTGATCACCATGTGGGAAGCACCTCCCTGTGAATGGAGCTGATGATTTTGTCACGACTTGAGCACCTAGATGGAACCATACCTGCAGCCATTGCTTTGTTTCTTTTTTTTTTTTGCTTAAGCTGATCTGAGTCAGTTATTGTTTCTGTTTTTGTCACTTACAGACCTGACTATAAAAGATGCAGAGCTGGTGAAGCTGGTGTTGTGGGCACTGTAGGAGTTTGCTAGGGCTGCCATTAAGAAAGGATCAGACACTGGATGACTTAAGTAACTGAAATTTATTTTTTCACAATTCTGGAGAAAAGTCTGAGACCAGATGTCGGCAGGGCAGATTCTCCGGGGGCCTCTCTCCTTGGCTTGTAGATGGCTGTCTTTCCCTGCGTCCTCACGTGCCTTCCCTCCGTGCCTGTCTGCGTCCTAATCGCCTCTTCTTATAAGGACACCAGTCATATTGGATTAGGGCCCACCCTGTGACCTCATTTAATTTAATTGCCTCTTTAAAGACCTTATTTCCAAATACAGTCACATTCTGAGGTCCTGAGGGTTAGGATTTCAATATACAAATTTTGGGGAGGGCCCAATTCAGCCCATAACAGGTGAATTCTTATCTCTGCATGTGGAATCTGCAGAATGTCTCCAGCTGCAGAACTGTCTTGGTTGGTCCCAGAGGACGGAAGGTCTGGGGGCTACGGGGGTGGGAGGGTAACAGGGAAGGGGACCAGCATATAACACCTGGGGGGCAGCAGGGACAGGGGTCTCTGTTTAAACAGTTTTAGAGCTGGAGCCTGGGACTAGGAACCTTCCTGAAGAGTGGTTAAAGACAGGTCCCTGGATAGACTGCTTGGGTTCAAGTCCAACCCCTGAAATTTGCTTGTGTGTGGCCCTGGCACCTCGGGGTACGGTGGGGGACTCCAGATGGACTCTGCCTGGGAGGTTGGGTCTCTAGACCGCCAGGGAGACTCATCTGAAAATCATAGCAGCAAGGATGCTCTCACCTTCCTGCTGAAGAAACGTCCATGGCTACCCAGGGCTTGCAGTAAAGTCCAGCTGTTTCCTGCCTGGCATTCAAGTCTTTGTGGTGTTTTAGCTGCACCTCTAACTTTCTTTTCTTTTTTTTTTAAAACACTACATGCCATACATCTTAGTAACATTTTTATTTTTATTTATTTATTTTTTAAAGGTTTATTTATTTATGCATACAAGTTGGGGTACAGGCCAGAGGCATGGGGTGGCGAGAGGGTTCACCAGAGACGGAGGGTTGGGGAGCAGAACAGGCAAATCAGAAATATACTGCTGAGGGGAGCAGCGGGCGAGGCAGGAGAGGTCTGCCGCGCCATGTGGGATTCTCCCCGGCCGAGCGTTGAACTTGCGCCGCCACTGCCGACAGCTCCACAGCGCAGTGCTTAACCGCTGCGCCACCAGGGAGGCCCCACCTCTCTAACTTTCACGCCCTCGTGGGCCTTCTGGCCTCCACACTTTGCTGCAGCCATCCTGCACGCCACGGCTTCCCTCTCCTTCTGCCAGTCCCTCCTGATTCTCCCTCGATTTTAAGGCCCAGATCAAATGCTGCCTCTTCCAAGACGCCTTCCCATGCCACCTTGAAATTTCCTAGGACCTAAGATAGGATCTATCTACTGTCAACATCCGAAGTACTTGTCATAGTTCTCATAAACCTCATGCAGAATTTTCTTCTCAAACCCATTTTGAGATGAGGAGCTAAGGTAGAGAGAGATTCGTTAGCTAGTGGGCGAGGGGGATGAACCGAGGAGGGGACCAGTCTGTGGACGCCGCGATCTGTGCCCTTACCCGCTGCTCACTGGCTGCTGAGCCCTGTGCCCAGGTGGTGCTGTGCTGGATGGGCTGACCCCGCTTTCCTGGGTGGTCCCCCCAGATGCCTTCTCTGGGATCTTCTGCTTGGTATCCTTCTGCTCTCTTCTGCTCTCCTTTGCACCAGGAAACTGGGAAGAACCCAGGAGAGGGAGGGAGGGAGGGTGCCGGTAGGAGGTGGGAGGATGCAGCCAGCAAGAAGGACTGGGTGAGATTGCTCACCTGCAGAGCCCTGGGCCCCTGGTCACATGGCTGGTGGCTTCTGTGATGTATCGTGCTGCAGACTCAGCACTTGGCTGGGCTTTCCTGAGACTGCCACTGTCCCAGACTGCGCCAGAAAGGACCGAGAGCTTCCCCGGGGCTGCCAAAACCCCAAATAGGGTCCTCTGTGACCTTATCAGTCAGCTACTTTCTCCCCTGGAGAGTCGGGGAGGGCAGTGGTCTTAGCTCAGCAGACTGGGACTCAGCTTCTGGCTCGGTCATCCCTGGGTGACCTTGGAATGCCCTTCAACCTCCCTGTGCCTTCACACTCACCTTTGTAACACCATTCTCTGGAGGGGGGACTGGGAGTTGGTGGGGGTGGGTGGTAGCTACCTTTGCAGTAATAACACAAATCAGCCCTGGTTGCAAAGAATGTTGTGGTGGAAGGAGACACAGGTTTTGCCACCACACACGCGAGGGTTCAGATTCCAACTTTTGGAATTTATGAGACGGGGCAACTATGGGCAAGTTGTTCAATTTGGGGGCCTTGATGTTCTGATCTGGGCAGTAGATGCAGCAGTATTTTTCTCCATGGATGCTATGAGGAGGAGTCAGGGAGGCTCACGAAGGGTTAAGGTCCACCCAGGCATGTGTTAGATTACATGGCAAAGGGGAGTTGAGGTGGTCGATAGGATAAAGGTTGCTCATCAGTTGACTTTAAGGGAGATTATCCTGGAGTGTCTTGGATCTGTGTAATCCCAAGGGTCCTTAAAAATGGAGGAGGGAGGCAGGAGAGAGAGAAGCAAAGAGATGGCTTCAAGAGAAGGACTTGGCCAGCAATCACTGGCTTTGGCAGCAGAGGAAGGGGCTCTCAGCCTGCAAATGACGATGGCCCTCAGAGGATGGAAAAGGCAAAAACCGAATTCTCCCCTGGAGCTTCCAGAGAAAACCAGCGTTGACCATGCTTTGGCTTTAGCCCAGTAAGACCCCTGTTGGACTTCTGACCTCTAGAACTGTCAGATGATAAATGTATGTTGTTTTACTAAGTGTGTGGTCATTTGTTACGGCAGCCAGCATTGGCAGATGTGAGGGCCAGGAATATATGCATTGTTCCCTGCCTCCTAACATCCATTCTTCCATTTTTCTTTTTTTTTAATATATATTTTTAAAGATTTATTTATTTATGCATACAAGCTGGGGTACAGGCCAGAGGCATGGGGCAGCGAGAGAGTTCACCAGAGACAGAGTGGGGAGCAGCACAGGCAGATTGACGGAAATACACTGCTGAGGGGAGCAGCGGGCGAGGCAGGAGAGGTCTGCCACGCCATATGGGAATCTCCCTGGCTGGGCGTCGAACTCGTGTCGTCGCTGCTGACAGCTCCGCAGTGCAGTGTTTAACTGCTGCGCCACCAGGGAGGCCCCTCTTCCATTTTTCTTTACCTACAGAACCATTGCTGGAGTGAGGGAAAGGAGGGATGGTGTCCTGTTAAAGACTACTTTTCCAGACTCCCTTGCAGCTAGCCACCTAGGTGCAGCCATGTGACTGAGCTCTAGTCAATGAGATTTGGGGGTGGGGGCAGGACTTCTGGGAAAATTCCATAAAGGAGATAGGTAAATCCTTTGTCCTTTTCCCCTTGTTCTTTCTTGCTGCTGGAACAAGGATGAGATGTCTGGAGCTTTAGCAATGATTTTGGACCATGAGGGACAAAATGGTAGACATACTGAGGAAGCCACAGGACAATGTTCTTGAAGGTTGAACCAATCATCCCTGGACGACTAACTCATCTATTAATTTAACAAACATTTAATGAGCACCTTTTATGTGCCACTGAGGGTATGGAAAGAAAACATAAAAATTACTGCCTGTGCGAGCTGACACTGGAGGAGGAGGGAACAGATAATGAACAAACACGCAGTGTCAGGAAGTGATAAGTGCCCAGGAAAAAACGAAGGGGGGTAAAAGCTAGAGAGCCTAGTGATTGATCAGTGAAGGCTCCTTGGAAGAAGTGTCTTTTGTTGTATAAGATGAAAAATGTTTCTTAATATTGAAACAAGTTAACATGGGTTTTCCTGTTACTGCAGCCAAAAGCACTGCTACTGGTGTTCCTTTCTTAGAGGTATCAATTGTCCACATTATTTATAGGTTGGGGAAGTAGGATAATGACACCACTTTATGGATTAGGATACTGAGGCTGGGAGGGGCAGTGACAAGATCTTACAGCTAATAATTGGGTGGATAGCATGGAAGGTTTGAAGCTGTACTAATACTGTGCTGTGTGTGTTCTGGCAACGAGATCAGGTGGGGGCAGGAAGATGCATGAAGAGACAAGCCCAGCAGCTACCCCTCTGCTTCTGCAGTCTTCCCTGCTTGTGAGGCCTCTCTTTTCGATCCCTGGGGTAGCCACACCTCCTCCAAGAAGTCTCCCTACCTTCTACTGGCCCTGTGGCCCCATCTTGCCCTGTGACTGAGAGCTCAGAGGCCTTGGGGTCGGTCTCGGGGTCCATCCCCCTTTCCCAGCTGCCTTGCCATCATATTTATGCATCACTCTGGAAAAAACTGATTACATTCCAGTCTGACCTTCTCCCTGTCGGCGGGGCCCATTACTGTGTCAATCACGCGGCTCAGAGGGGGAAAAATTATTTTATCTTTAACGATACTTAAAACTGCTCAGCAGGGCCGTCACGGGACCTGGGCGCGGGCAGCTGCCGGCCTGTGTGCTCTGCAGCTCTGCTTCTGAGGGCTCCTAGTTTACTTTTGCCTGGTTTACAGGAATTGCCTGGGCCTTCTGGTTTGCAGGCTTAATCCCCCCACCTCTGAAGCCACCTCATAAATGGGGGGCACCCATCTCTCTCTGTTGTCTTTACTTCCTCTCTCTGCTTTTAACTCTGTCATCTTTTGTTTCTGACTCTGTCTCTCTCTGCGCCCTGCCAGCTGCGCCCTGCCAGCTGCCCCCCAAACCCCCCAACCCCAAGGCCAGTGGCCCTGTCCTCAAAGTGTCACTACCTCCCCTTACTGCGTCTCTCTTTGTCTCTGTCTCGCTGTCTCTGTCTCACTGTCTCTTGTCTTTGTTATTACTCAGGGATGCCCAAATGACCCCTGTGAGTTCTCACCTGGTGTGGGCGACCTCAGATCATTTCTTTGTGCTCAGTACAGCACACAAATACCTCTGCTGGGGCGGGACTGCCTCGGTCACTTGGAAGTGGCTATTTTCCATAGGGACTTGATTCTCTCCAGCAGAACTAATCAGGACCCTTGCAGATCATGAGGTGACAGGGAATTCGGCCAAATTCAGGCCACAGCCTCCGGGTCCCATCCTCTTGTGCCCACACCGGCCCTGCCAGCTCCTGTCCCCCCCACCCCCAATGCCCATCCCCAAGGCCAGTGGCCCTGTCCTCAAAGTGTCAATACCTCCCCTTCTAAATTTCACCCCAGAAATCAATTAGGGCCTCGGGCGAGTTGATTATAAATCAGCTATTTTCATAATTGTTATGTCTTTAATAAATCAAAGCCGTGCGTGTCACCGGCAAAATGGAGCTGTTCTCCGGGGTCATCAGTTACCCGAGGGAAGACAGGGAGGTCCGCGAGCCCGTCCGCCGCCCAATCCGCAGAGACTGCTGGCTGGCCGGGGAGTTCCTGGACCGGGGCCGGGCCTGTTCCATTACGGAATTGCTTAAGCAGCATTTTAAATAACAAAAAGGGATATCATTTAATTTTTTCGCAACGTGGAGATCAATACCCTGTCCTTCAGCTGGCATGACAGATCGTCTTGGCGAGCTGCTCTGAGTTAATCCAATTTCTCTGGGCCTGGCTGCAACTGGGCAGGCTGGGCCGGCCTGGAGTGCTTGGGCTTGCTGGGTTTTCCCATCCCCAGCCCAGATCACTGTAAGCACACAGGCAACATACGGGTATATGCAGCAGCGAGGGAGCCAGAGATGGTTGGGGAGCCAGTCCTTCAGAACACTGTCCCTGCGGAACGCCGGAATGCTGCCCGACCCCCACGGTGCCCAGGATGGCCCCCTGTAGAGGATGATGTAGCCCGAATGTCCAGTGTCAAGGTGAGAAACCCTGCTTCAGGGCAATCCACAGAGGGCAGTTTGGGGGACTCACCACTTCCCCCTCTTTTTTTTTTTTAATATTTACTTATTTATTTAGTAGAAGAACTGGGGTATAGGCCAGAGGTGTAGGGTGGTGGTGAGAGGACTCACCACAGACAGAGTGGGGAGCAGAACAAGTGGATCTACTGAAGTACACTGCTGAGGGGAGCAGTGGGCGAGACAGGAGAGGTCTGCTGCGCCATGCGGGAAGCTCCCTGGCCAGGGATCTAACTTGTGCTGCAGTGGCTGCGGATAGCTTCATAGCGCTGAGACTTAACCCCTGTGCCACCAGGGGGGCCCTCTTCTTCTCCATCTTCACTTATGAGTCCTGTGTCCTGTTCATTCCAAAACTGGGGGTGGGTGGGTGGGGGACAGGCCTGCTATGACAGCAGAGAGACTAGGATTCCAGCCTATAACTGGCAGTGTTATAATCTGGGGCAAAATTGACTCTAAGTTTCTTCTGCTCAGATCACATTGGCCTCTGGCTTTCTCACCTGCCTCCTTGTAGGGCCATGGAGTTGATGATTCAATTCATCTAGTATCTGTTGAACACTTACTGCATACCGAGGTCCATTCTGGGTATTTGGGTCCAGAATCAATAAGATGGAGAAAATACTTGCACTAGTGTGCTTTAAATTCTACTCAAAGGACCCAGAATTGTCTGGCTGTTTCTGACCCTTTTGTGTGGGTCCCTGCCAAAAGCTGTTTTAGTCTTGTGGCAGACTTTTGGGCCTTGCTTTGAACCAATCCTATTTGGGTAGACTTTTACCTACAAGGGATAGGAAAACTGGGGACTTAATTGGGAAACTGTGTTCTTTGTCTCTTCTGTCTTGTACACTGATTGTATTAAAGTTTGTTTCACTTAAAAAAAATAAATAAATTCTACTCAAAGGAAAGAGAGCCAGTCAGCAAGCAAAAAAGGTGTTTCACAGATGGGTGAAGGAAATAAAATGGGGAGATCTGAAAAAACAAGGGGAGAAGTTACTGGACTCCAGAAGGGGTTAAGTGGGCAGGACACCTGATAAAACCTGAATCTTTAGGAAAGGGCCACAGCAACTTTGCAGAGGGAAAGAACCAGGGAAAGATCTACCCAGCTCTCTGCATCCTGCCTAACATATCCCCAAGTTTGCCTTGTCGAGGGCCTTGGGAAGTTGACCCATCAGTACTGGAGGGAAGTATGACTTGTCTAAGGGTCATCCTACCTTTTCTACTCATTCACTGCACAGCTGAGTCTGTGGAAGAGGCTGAAACTAGAACTCAAGAGAAAGGATGAACTTTGGTTTTTAGTGACCAGTTGAAATGCTGGATCAAACCATTCCTAAAGTCCACCCCATTTCTGAGTTAAATGCAAACTTGACTCCACTTTGCCTCATGAGTCACTGAGGCTGAAGGATATTCAGGAAACCCACAAACTCTGTGGGAAGCAAGATGGAGAGGTGGCAGAGCAGGTCCCTTGTTTGCCGTGACTTGCTGTTGCTTGTCATCTTGAAGCATTTGGACTGAAGTCTTTGGTAACTGGGAGCCATGGAAGGTGCTGGAGCAGAGAAGCAACTTTCTTAATGCTCCCAATCTTCTTTTATTCCCCTTTGACTGTCTTGGAGAGTCCTGGATCTGGAGCCGGCCGGCTGGGACCCCCCAATCCCCTGAATCCCCCCAGACCTGCTGCTGGGCTGTCATCGCTGCGGGAGAGCCTGGGAACCAGAGACAAGAATGACCCCGTGATTGTAGCAGAGGCCTCTGCTCTAATTTCCTCGAATGGGTTTTGAGCAGCTAATGCGGCCCCCGCTGGGCAGGAGATGGAGCACCCGGCAGGCCTCCAAGACTAGAGTGTTCGAGGCCCATCATCCCAGTATCTTAACTGTAACCTCCTCACTGGCTGCCCTGGATCCCGGGAAGCCTCCAGTCCTGAGGGCTCTGAGGGGAGGAAGTGGGGCAAGACTCCTGCCCTCTTGGAAATGACCAAGCTGCTGCGTTGCCTGGGCAGACCCTGTGGGGGATGTGAGGGTTCAGTTAGGATTCAGAGGTGGCAGGATTGGGGGGGCCCACTCTCTTCTGGTGACGGATGTGGAAACAGGCTCAGGGTGGAGTGGGATTGAGGGCCACGGCTCAGAGTCAGGGATCAGCTGGGTTGGGGTTCAGTCCGTATTGGGGGTTCAGCCTGGTTTAGACTAATCTCAACTCAGTTCCTTCAGGGATGGATGGGGTCATGACCTTTCTTGTGGAAACTCAGAAGGCGCCTCGAGGACATGTGGCTTCTCTCCCAGACACCCCACCCCCGCCCCAGACCTGGCCCATGGGAGATGGTGGAGACAGCTGCAGAAGTGAGGGGCAGGGGCTTGGGGCTTGGGAAAGATGGTGGGGGGAGGTGGGGGGAGGGAACCTAGGGTCTGGCCAGGGCCCTGTAGGAGATGAACATCATCTTGTCTTCCCTGAGAACTTGAAAGCACACTTTTGAGGTTCTTCCTACATGAATTTGTGGGTATAATGGCCACAAAGACGGAGAGGGACAGAAGTTACAGAGTCCCTTGGGGGCTCCCACCTCCCTCAGGGTCAAAGGCCAAGTCCTCCCGCTTACCACAAGGCCTTGCACTGAGCAGCTACTGCAGCCTTGTTCCTTCCCTGCCCTCACTTCCTCCTCCTCTTTCCTTCTGCAGATCTGCTTGCTGTTCCTCCAACACACTGTCTTGGTGCTGCCCCAGGACCTTTGCACATACGATTTCTTCTGTACTGAATGCCTTTTCCCCAGATTTCACCTGCCTGGCTCCATCTCAACCTTCTCAGCTCATATATCACCTCCTTCAGGAGGCCTTCCTGGATTTCCATGGCTTACGTAGCACACCTGGGTTTCTCCACTTCAACTTTCTATTTATTTTGGTCCTGAATTTATCAGTGTCTAAAACTTTATTTATTTGATTATGCATTTCACATCCATCTCTCCCACTGGACGGAGCCAGGGCTGTCTTGTTTACCAGCCCATCCATAGTGCCTAAAACGCTACCTGATACGCAGTTGGTGCTCAGTTCCCTCTTGTCAACAGATGCACGAGTCCCACCACTGGTGCATCCTGAACTAATAAGTCACAGCAGATCATGTAACGGCCTCAGAAAGAGCACAGTTCCAGCCCTGGGCATCTGTGGCACGAGCAGTGTGTCCAAGGGAAACAGTCTGTTCAAATGAACCAGTGCTTCGGCATTTCTTCTGGGGCTTTGGTAGCTGGAAATGATCTGGGCTTGCTTGCTTCTGAGAGACCTGCTTCCTGCAGTTCTTCTGTGTGTGCGTCCCCTTGACAGGGGTCAAAGGAATGGCAAAGGGTGACCCAAAGGGCTGGGGTTCTGCCAGGAGCACTGTTGGGTGAAGGGACAGACATGCTTCTGTAGCAGACAGGTCTAGCCTGCTGGGGACACTGCAGGACTGAGGGGGGCAGCTGTGGTAAGGGGGCCCACGGTGAGCAGACAGTGGCAGCAGAGCACGCTCAGAGCTGTAATGGGGGACACGCAGGCACAGGGGATGAGACAGGAGGGCAAGGGGACGGAGTTGGATGGGAGCTACGGGGTGGGCATTCCAGGGGGAGACCGCGGCCTCGGGCCTCTGTTACCAGGAGCCCGGCCCTCCCCGCAGGCGCAGTCAGCACCCTGGGCCTCCCCCCGACACCCCTGCGTCCTCCATCCTCGGGGCCGATATGACTTTAGCATCTGCCCCCAAACCTGCTCCTCCTCTCGGGTCTCATCTCTGAGGCGGCCCTACTGTGCTCTACCCCTGTCAGCCTCCTCTCCCAACTCACTTTCACCCCAACACAGCCTGTCCACCCTTGGCCCCCCAGCCTCTCTCATGTGCCCTCCAATTCCCCAAAGGCCTTCACTGTCCCCCCCACAACATCCCCTCTCTTGACTCCTTCCCACTCACCCTTCCTGTGTGTCCGTCACCGTCTGCGTGGGTCCTGCCTAGTCAAGCCAGATGCCTCCCCGCCCCCGCCGCGCTCCCAAATAGTTCCCATCAACTTGTTTGGCCTCTTCTATGTCCCAGCATCCAGCAGGGGCTAAGGCACACAGTAGGTGCTCAATAAATATTTACTGAAGGAAGAAAAAGCAAGTGACATGGAGCCAGCTTCCTGCCTCCCATGTCCCCAAAGCCCCTGGCAGTGGTTCAGTCCATTGAGCCAGATTTTTGTGGCCCTACTGTGTGAAGGCTGACCCAGACAGGAGACCAGGGTGGTGACACAGATGACAGGACAGAAGACCTGTGGAGTGGCCCCAGGGAGGGAAAACCCGAGACGCTGGGGCATGAAAGCCCCAGTCAGGGAAGCACCATTTCCTTGGGGTGCATCTCTCTGCCTTGAACCCAGGACCAACAACACAACAGGATTTTATTGTGCACTTTTTCTTAAACTAAGAAACAAAATCCTAATGCAAATCGTCTCCCTCTAATTCCTCAGGGAGACAGTGCACATTTTTCCTTTTTTGTTATTAAATAGTTGGCAACGGCAGAAGCGCCTCCCTTGAATGGCACTGTGATTAATTCTGCCCCCTTGGTTGGGGTTTCCGCCCCGCCCCCCCATGCACCCCCGTGGCGAGTGGATCCCGGAGGGGGGCTGCAATCAAGCTCAGGTGGCTGCAGTTCATTTCCTGACAATAGTGAGATTCCCCACCCAGGGACACAAGCCATGTGTCATCAAAGAAAATAAAAGCCTCTGGCTGGGAGAGAAGGGGGTGCAGAATCTTCAGGGGCGAGTTTTTGCTCTGAATACATGAGCCTTTGACTTCTGCCTTCTTTTGCACCAGGCTGTAAGCTCGTCATCGCTCCACTCGTTTCACCCTCACGCAGGGCTGTGGTGTTGGCGCTGGTGTTATTCCACCTTACAGATGGGGACATGAAGCCCAGAAGGGGAGCTGATTTGCCTAAGGTCACGCAGCACAGGATGGCAGAGCTGGGATTCCAACCTGGCAGTCAGACGCTTCAGCATTAGACTGGGTGGACATGAGCCTTGGTCGGTCGGTCTCCATTTGCCCTGCAGCCTGTCCCATTCCTTCTCTCTAGGCTGATCATATTCCTGCCCAAGCTGGAGCCCCACATCTTCCTCCTCCAGGAAGATTTCCATGATGCCTCCCACGGTTGGGCCAGACCTGCGCCTGTGCGTCTACAGAAATCCTTCCGCCATTGCCACCCGCGCCGATCACTCCTGTCTCTGCTTTGGGTGATAGAGACACTTGGCACCCATCTGCCTCAGGACGCTTTGCACTTGCTATTCCCAGTTCCCCTTCTCTAAACAGCCCTTTGTTCAGAGGCCCCTTCCTCAAGAGATCCTTCCCGATCACCCGCTCCGCTCCATCCACCAGCGGGGCTGATACGTCCCGACGACGTTTAATGTCTTTCTCTCTAAGAGTCGTGCTTGCCTTGGTCACTGGTGACTATCTGGTGTGAAATGGTTGAGCAAAACTTACCAACAACCCTAAGAGGTGAAGCTTGCGATCGATGGCCACCCCCATCTCCAACACCAAGGTATTGCCCAGATTCTCCATTCTCAGCGTAAAGGGAGTTTTTGCGGAAGGAGAGGGTGTGAGGAAGCCCCCCAGCCTCCCAAGCACCTGATCTGCTCTGACAGAGGCCTGGCTGCACGCACCCGGCGACCTTGGCCTGGCCATGATCGCGCTGAGCAGCCTCGGGTTTCCCATCTGCAAATTCCATTCCATCCCTGAAGACCAAAGCTGCCATGGTGACACCCTTGGTGTGGGACCAGCGTGGGCTTTGACTGCTGTCGCCAGCCTCTGCCTCCCCCTCTCTCCGGTCTCCTTTCTGTGCCCTGAAAGCCAGTCCCCACTGCCAGGTCTTTGCCCTCGCTGGAGCCTCCCAGGCACAGCCTAGCACACAGTAGGAGCTCAATCAATGTACTGAGCTGAATACCGCGCTAAACCGTGTACATAACATGGATTTTTATTACAGAAGAGACCGGAGAGGGGAGGGAGGCTCCCAAGACCCCCTGGGAAGAAGTCTTAGGCTGTGCTGGTGGCTTTTGTCCTCAGTCTAGCTCCCCCCCCACCCCACCTCTGGTCGCTCCTCTCCTTCCTGCCTCTGGTAAGGGCCCTCCCGATGACTGGATGACGCTGAGCAGACACCTTACATCCTCTGAGCATCCCCAGATTCGATATCCCTCTAACAAGGGAACGCGAAGAGTCAATTATTGTCAAGGCACAGAGACAGCAAGCAGATTCCCCAAGGTCACACAGCAAGTCATGGCAAGCAAGGGGGCTGGCCCCCAGGTGGTCTCTGCCTCTCAATTCCTGCTTCAACTTTGGGCTCATCTCATACCTCCCACTCCCCAGCATTCCCTCCTCCTCTGGGACTGGGAAGTATGAATGGTTGAATCCCTGGGTGGGTTAATGAATGCCTGGCGGGCAGACGGGCACAAAGACAGACCGATGAATTTGTTTTTGTGAATAGCTCATCGCAGCTGCCCCGGCCTGGCCCGTGTGCCCACCCAATGCTGCATCCTTGGCTACCCGCCCCCACCCCCAGCCTGCCCATCGCCCCTTGCCTGCCTTTGTCAGTATCTCAAAGTGGCAGGCGAAAATCCCCTTCAATGGAAACCTCTGCCGAACATTGGGAGAATCTTTTATTTTACCCTCCCTATTTATTTATTCTCTTCCTCCCTCCCTCCTCCTGCAGCTCCGGGAGGAAGCGATTAGATTAACCGCAGCAGAGGAGGCCAAGAAAAGATGAACAAAGGCGCCCGCATTCCTGGCCGGCTGGGCAGAATGGAGGATTTTCAGGCGCAGAATGTGGCTGCAGAAGGTGGAATGTGGAATTGAGTGGTTGAATGGAGGCCGGTTCCAGCAGAGGATTCTACTAGCTCAGGGCACAAAAGCGGCAGGTCTGGGCCTCTCCTGAAAAGCTGCTAACACCTGCTCCCTTTCTGAGTCCACAATGAAGAAGTTAAGCTTCAGCCACCGCCTCCTGGATCCCAAAGCCCCAAGTCATAAGGCGCAGCCCCTGGGAACTGCAGAGACACGAGGGGGCAGCTGAAGGGTCTCTCGGCCCAGAGCTGTGAGTGGGGGCTCTGGCAGTCAGAACAACCTGGACCCAACGCCAGAGGGTCGCCTGGCTTGGGCTCAAAGCCGGTTCTGTCTTTCTCCCGCTTTTCCTGAGACGAGGTCCCGGGAACCCAGCAGCGGACGCTGTGGGCACTTTCCTCGTCCTGCCAGGCTGACCTAAGAGCCTGGGCCTCAGGGGCAAGGCTTCGCAGCTCCTGGCCTCGGTTTCCACATCCAGAAAATGGGATGGTGTTTGTGCCCATCCCACAGAGTTAAAGTCAGCAGGCAAGACGTGTGGGGGGTGAGTGTCCCCAAAGGCAGCGGACAGCAGGACTTCCCTCCTTGCCCCCAACTCTGCATGCCCTCTCAGTGGGGAGGCCGTTCTGGGCGTGGTGAGCAGTCCGGGACCGCCCCCCACTGTCTCCAGACAGCGCCCTGGGGCCAGAAGGGCCTGTAGCTAAGAACTGCGGCTTTAGGTTGTTATTATTACTCCTCAGAACTAACAGCCTTCGAAGGTCGGAGGGTCTCTCTCTTCATGGTTTTAAAACTGATAGATGTTGTCGGCTGGGCCTCTGGATGGCAAAATGGCCTAGTTGCAGCCCTGCCTCTCCTCATAGATGGACAGACTGTGACCAGGAGGTGAGATGCAGGGGGTCTTCCCCAGGGGCCCCCCTCTCCCTTCCCCCTTGCACCCCTCCTTGGCCTGGGGCTGGAGCCTCTATTCGCAGGGCTAGAAGTGGGGCCACATGGTGTGACGTGGGCTTGCCAGACACTGTGTGGGTGGGAGGGTGTGGGGCTGAGGGGCTGGCCTCTCCTCCCCAAGGGGAACCCTTTTACCAAAGGGAAAGGGAGGGGCTGAAGCAGCAGAGGTGGGGGAGGTCCCTTCAGGACTCTGCAAAATGGTCCCTTCAGAGAAAGGGACTGATGTCTCCAGAACCATGGGGTCCTTAGTACCTCTCACCCTAATTCATTCATTCATTCATTCAGTATTGACATCCCCTCCTCAATGCCCTGCTAGTGCTGGGCTCTCGGGACGCAGTGATAAGAAAGACAACCCAGCACAGTCCTCTCAGATCAAGCGGGGCCTGGAATGTGGCCGGTCAGCCCAACATGGGTCTGTGTGACGCGGTAATGGGGGCTGCACAGGAGCTGAAGGAGCCCCGAGCCAGCCTGGAGCTCAGGAGAGGCCACTTCCCAGCTGAGTCTGGAAGAGCCAAGGAGGGTGATTTGGGCAAAGTGGAGGGTGGGGAGTCCGAATGGGGAGAAGGGGTGAGCAGGCTGGGGCTGGAAGCAGAGAGACCAGGGAGGAGGCAGAGCCTGGGGTTCAGACAGGGGGCAGGCAAACATTGGGGTGACCCTGAGATGGGAGTCGGTTTGGGGGTGATGCTGAGGCCAGCCCCCAGGTCCTGCTGGGTCTGGTTCCCTGACAGGGGTCCCTCCGGGTCCGGGTGCCGGTGGCAAAGGCGGTAAACAGCAGTCGGGAAACCATGCAAATGGGTCCGGCGCGAGCTGACAGCCCAAGTGACGGGCCTTTATTAGCTCGAGAGCCGCGTGGGTTTAAAATAGCATCGTAGCGGCAACAAAAGCAATTTGCCTTCTGAATTTTCATTCTGAACGGATGATCTGCTTTTAATCAAGCAAGGCGTCCCAAAATGCTCTTAATTACCCCGAGTCAAGGGCTCAGCAGTAATTTTGATGTCGACTTTCGGGCAGGCGTGATTAGGTTTTCACAAAACAGGTTCTGGGGAAGTGCGGCCAGCAGAGAAGGATGTTGGGGTGAAGTCGGACATGGGTGCCCCGATTTGGAACCAGCCAGCAATGGGTGGTCATCTGGAGCCAGGGGCAGGGAGACCTATGCTGGGCTTGACTGTGTGACCTTGGGCAAGTCCTGTTACTTTTGGGGTCTCAGTTTCCACTCTGATGATGAGTGCATGGTGAGGATGAAATAAGAGACCATCTAGCCTCACAGTATTCTCCATTCATTTATTCATTCACTCATTCATTCAGTCAACTAATATTGAGCACCTACTGTGTGCCAGGCTCTGTTTTAGGCAATGGAAACTCAGCAGTGCCCAATCCCAGCAATGCCGGCTTCCAGGTCTAGAGAAGAGACAGTCATGAAACAGTGAACTCAACTCTTTCCACTAATTCTGAAATGTGCAATTTATGTTTGAACATGACCCAGGTGACGGATGACTCTCCTTCACCTGGGTCATGATTTAATTGACAGGCTTGATTTCTTCCTTAGCAGGCTATAAAATAAAAATGTCCTCCCCCCACTGTGGTGCAGGGGTTGGGTTAAAGTCTCAGCGCTATGAAGCTATCGCCAGCCACTGCAGTAGGAGTTTGATCCCCGGCCAGGGAGCTTCCCACATGGCACAGCAGACCTCTCCTGTCTCCCCGCTGCTCCCCTCAGCAGTGTATTTCAGTAGATCTGCCTCTTCTCCCCACTCTGTCTCTGGTGAATCCTCTCACCTCCTATACCTCTGGCCTACACCCCACTTCTTTTATGCATAAATAAATAAAATAAATCTTTAAAAAATAAAAATGGGTCTCCTATTTCAGACATCTCAGAGTCCAATATAGTCATGCGTCACTTAGCGACCTTCTGGTCAACCATGGCAGTATATAAAACGGTCCCCAACAGGCCTAGGTGTGTAAAGGCCATACTTCTAGCTCTGTAATCATGCTAAATGATGTCAGCACGACGTCACGATCACCGAACAAAGGCGTTCTCAGTGCATGCCCGTCCTTAAGTGGCATAAGGCTATAACGAGGGGGGATGCGGCTGGGATGCTGGAAGTGAGAAGCGCTATGGGGGGAAGAAGCACCTGACAGGCTTCTAAATGACTTCGACAAGACTGAGGGACCCTGTGGCCACACCACCGAAAGGGTCAGTGGAGATACAGCAGGTCCTGGAAGGACATTGCTTCATTATAACATTGATGAGAGAAAAGACCAGTCATTTCCTGGTTGGGGCCACTGGGTGGGATTGGCGTGTTCTCCCCTTCGGAGAGGGTCTTCTCCAGTTTCCCCCTCACCCCAGAGATATGAATGTGAAGCTCAATGGTAGTCTCCACTGTCCCAGTCAGGATGAGAGAGCGTGTGATGGGAGAGCATCTTGTCTGGGGTTGTCGTCTGAGCTACCTCGGTGGCTCCTGCACCCTGAGACCCTGAACTTGGAATAAGGGGGTTGGAAAAGTGATTGAATGAATGTATGAATGAATGAATACAAGTGATTGTTGATATGAGAAGAGTTCTGAGTCTTTATTTAGAAGTCTGGTTATATTTTGGAGCCAGAAATAAGCTGGAGGACTGTCAGTCTTGTTTGTATCAATTAGCTAGGGCAAGATTGCTTTTGTTCTGTGTTGTTTCCCCTGAAGTCACAGTTTCCAAGAACCTGGTGATGATGTTGAGTGAGGACTGACTGGCTTTCTCATTCTCGCATCCGCAGGTTAGGTGGGCTCAGTTGCAATCTGTGAATTGTGTCCCCATCTGATCCAGGTGTTTCTCATCTTCTTTGGTTTAGTGGTTACTCAACACATATTTGCCTCAGGGCTAGAAGGGGCCCAAGAGGGTATGCAGAAGCATGCATCCTTGGGGCCTAGGTTCAGGATTGGCACTCTCTCCCTTTTCCTCATATTGTCTTGGCCAAAGCAAGCCACATGGCTGGGACTGATATCTTTGGGGCAGGGAAGTATATTCCTCCCATGGAGTTTGGGGGAGAGAGTAACATTTGTTGAAAAATAATCTCTCATTCCCTAGAAAGGGAATGAAGATGAGGAAATATATGGTGAGAATGTTATTTTTGTTACTACACACAAGTCGTATACATAGGCACAGGTTGTAAGTGGAATCGGACTTCAGGCATGGCTGGATCCAGGAGTTCATTTCTCTCTCTTTCTCTGTTCTGCTTTTTCTGCGTGTCTCCATTCTCAGGCTCCATATAGAGGCCCTAGCAAGATGTCTGCCCCAGCTCTAACCTCATCTAGTTCCAGGTTTGAATGCAGCAGGAAGAGTCTGCATTATGATGCTCCCATTTCAGGTGTCAAATCCCTCAGACAGCATGCGACAAAGAAACAGCAACCTCCATCACTTGACTGACAGGCGAAATGAGCAAATTATAGCCTTCTTTTTCCATCGCTCCCTTCACACTCCCGGTCACACTGAGCAGCTCATCTTCTGCAAAACAGGCTCTGCTTTCCACAGGATCCCCTTGCCCAGTCTTTGCTCATGCATCACCTGCCACCTTGCCTTTCCCAAGGGTGATTGTATTATACAGTGCAGTATCACAGGCTCCCCGGGGGACTGGGTCAGAGTTCTTGGTACGGATTCCTGATCCTGCAGTCCCTTCTCAGATCTGCCCACAAGTGCATTTGCTTGAACCAAAGTCGGTCAGACCCGGAACGTGAGCCTCTTGACTGAGGTCAGAAAAGCAGGGCGCAGCGAGCACGGAGTTGGTTTAATTGATTTGCTCTTAATTGGCTGTCTTCCCAGACGGTCTGGAGAGGAGGGAGCAGGGCAGAACCAGAAGCCTTCCTTGGGCACTTGCTGAGCATTCTCCCCTCCCCAGTGTGGGGGAAGAAAGATCTGAACCCCAACTCTCCTAATCCCAATGGCCAGGGACCAGGCCAGCACGCATGGCCAGAGGTGAGGGAGAGCTGAGAGCACTGTGCCAGGAGCCCAGCAGCTTGGGTTCAAATCCTCACTTGGCTGATCTCTGACTCACTGTAACCTTAGCTAAGTCAAGTAACCTTGCTTGCCTCAGTTTCCCCATCTGTATAAACAAAGGAAGGCAATAGCTCCTAACTTGGAGAGCTGTTGCAAGGAGTTAAAATATGAGCATAAGGGAATGGGAAACTCTCAAAGGGTCAGAAAATCAAAATTTCTGACTGAAATGCTGTGTGAGAGCAGCAGTAAATGATATGTAAATGAATTGGGTATAGCCACACACTAATAAAACTAGCACTGGATACTAAAATTTGAACTTTCTTCTCATTTTCACATGTCCCTAAATATTATTCTTTTATTTTTTGAATTAAAAAATGTAAAAAACAGGTGTTGGGTAATATTGGATCCCAAATACTGTCTAAAGCCCTGATGTGTCTAAAGCATTGACCTAGAAAGTGCTCAATGATAGTACTGTTGTCATTGTGAATCTCAAGGTCTATGGGATCGCAGAGTCAGGGTAGAGGACCCCAAACCCATTTGGGGTCCACTTTATAAACGAGGCTGCTCTTCTTCCTTAGCCATCACACTTGACTTCACTCTCTGAGTCTCAGTTTCCCCATCTGTACAATGGGTGTGGCATCACCTACCTCATAGGCAAAGTAACCGTTTGTCCTTTCACCTGCTGCTCTGCCAGGCGTGGACGTCTCTGCTCAGGCTCCAAAGTTTCTGCCCTCCCTGTTCCCCCCGCCCCACGTTCTCCCATCCCACTCACAGTGCTGTCTCATCCTTGGGGGTCAGTACAGGTGCTTCCTTTCCTAACCCCCAGGGTGAATCAAGGACCTTCTTTAGGCTCCCCAGGTCCTGTGTGCCCCTTTCCCCCATCACAGCAGACGGGTCACCAGACCAAGAGGACTGGGCACTGGCTCTTCTCCAGGCAGAAGGAAGGAAGAAAATAAGGCACCAAAAATATGTGTGGAATTTAAAGTCTTTCTCTTGCCTCCCTTTCAATTCCACACTCTGTAACCTTCAGCCCTTCTCTCCCTGTCCCTTGTTCCCTCCTGGAAGGCCCTGAGGACACAGAGCCACTGCACATTCTCTCTCCTTTTGCTACCTGGGGCGATCAAGTTTCCGGTCTCCAGATGCCCACACCTTTGTGTGGTCCCCTCCCCTTGTGTGTGTGTGTGGGGGGGCATTTGTGAGCTGTTTCTAATCAATAGAAATGGCAGAGAATGTCACTTCTGTGGTCTTGTCACTCTATATAAGACTCTGTCTTGCCAGCAGACCTGCCACTGTTTTCCTGTCTTACTGGTAAGCAGCCATGCTGGGGACAAACCACAGAAAGGGCCTTGCAGCAAGGGACTGTGGGTGGCTCCAGAGGCTGACAGCAGTGTACAGCTGGTGGTTAGCAAGGACCCAGGGGGCTCCGGCTTCCAGCTGCCGGAAAAGGGGCCCTGCCAACAGCCTGAAGGAGCTTCGAGACAGATCCCTCCCGGTTGAGCCCCTGATGAGACCATTGCCCAGCTGACATTAAAACTAGAGCTCCCACAAGAGACCCTGGAGCAGGACACCCACTAGGTCATGCTTGGAACCACGGGGCTTGGTAGCTCTTGGTTACCAGCAATAGCTGGTGGGCACACCTCCATGAACCATTTCCTTCAGGGAACCCCAGGGTCCCCACCCCACCCCCTCCCTGGGCACCTGCCTCACGAAGTCCAGGGCCATGGAGTGGGATGTAACTATTGGGGTTCTTGTAGGTAGCAACAGCCAGAGAGGGGATGGCTAAGGATATGGTGGTCGTCATCGCCAGGCCTGTGGGTCCTTCTGTCGCCGGAGAGGAGGAAGCAAGGGACCTAGGAATCTCATCTGGGGCATGAATCTCCATAATCTCTGCAGCCCTCAGACCGTCTCACTCTGGACAATAGAATACAGGGTGGGATGCTTATGCATGCGGGTGGCTTAAAATATGTCATACGTTTGCTCAGATAAGGCATTCAATTACACTGAAGAAAGAGAAAGTTCTCTTCAATCCTCCCCAGTCCTTCTAAGGTCAATATAGTAGCTGCTAGCTGCACGTGGCTATTTGGCTTAGATTAATTAAAATTAAGTAAAATGTAATTGACAGCAGGGTCTCAAAGAGACATTTGCACACCCATGCTCACAGCAGCATGATTCAAAATAGCCAAAAGGTGGCAGCCACCCAGGTGTCTATAGATGGCCAAATTGATACGCACAATGTGTCCATCTGCACAGTGGAATATTATTCAGTCTTCACAAGGAAGGACATTCTGACTGGCCACAGCGTGGATGGACCTCGAGGACACGATGCTTAGTGAAATAAGCCAGATGCAGAAGGACAAATCCTGGGTGATCCACTCACAAACGGGCCCCAGAGGAGTCACATCCACAGAGACAGGAGGTAGGTGGGGGTGCTAGCGGCTGGCAGAGGGGAGGGGTAAACGTTTAATGGGGACAGGGTTCCAGTTTGGGAAGATGAGAAAGTTCTGGAGCTGGAGGGCCGGGACAACAGTGTCAGCGTGATGAATGCCCTGAGCTGTGCACTTAAACATGGGGAAGATGGTGAATTTTAAGTTATGTGTATTTTCCACATTTAGAAAAAATAAATCAAAATGTTAAGTGAATTTGAAATGCAGTTCCACTATTGCCTTGGACACATTTAACAGCTCAGAAGTGACAGTGCCTGGTGACTCTCACGTGAGACAGGGAAGATAGATACTATTGCTATGGTTGCAGGAAGTTGGGAAGCACATTAGGAAAGAAAAGAGGGCTTTGATGCCTCTTCACAAGGGTTAATTGTCCTTTTAAAGAGCAGGGAGCCGAGGGGTCATGGCTTGGGGCCTGCAACAGGGAGAATTTAGTCACTTATTTTCAACGTGGATTTTCCAGTTGTTCTCCCATAGCCAGCAGAGGGCACCCTTGAGACCAGAGTAGGGGTGGGGGTGGGGAAGGACCTCTGCCCGCAGTCCCCCAGGGCTGCGCCTTGCCACAAAGTCAAAGAACAAGTCCTCCCCACAGCCCACAGGTCCTGCACGATTGGGCCCCATCCCCGACCTTCCCTTACCTCCACGCTTTTGCTCTCTCTGCCACCTCACTTGCCACTGGGGCCTCCTCTCCTCCCTCCAGCACAACAGGCACCATCATGCCTCAGGGCCTTTGCACGTGCTGTGCCCTCTGCTGGCAAGCTGCTCCTTCTGAAAGTGACAGGCCTCCCTCCTCTCTCACTTCCTTTGTTTTTTTGCTCAAACGTCTCCATGGTGAAACCCTCATTTCAGCCAAATTAAAAATTGCAACCCCTACCTCATACCCAGAGTTTACAGCCATTTCCTACTCTACCTTCCAGACAAGAGCCCATGGCTCAAATCTGGGACTCCCTGAACAGTGCTCCTGGATGGGGGTCTAGGATGCCCCAGCCTGCCCGCGACCTTGTCCTCAGCCCCGGCTGTCCCCACATCGCTCTGCCCCCTCCCCTACAGGAACTCAGAAATTCGCCTGGCACACAGATGCCAGACGGGAAAATTAATTGGGCCTTGCTGGGACTGCTCTCTCCGCTCCCCGTCAATAACAGCCGTAAAGCGGGATTTATGCGGCGTGTTGGCTCCGGATGGAAACGGGGAGGAGGGGCAACGTTCTAGAAGAGTCAGTTCCTCGCGGTGGAAGCAGGCAGCAGCTGGGGCTCCAGGAGCAGCGCCACCTTCCTGCAACCTTCCTAGAGGTCAAGTCTCTCCCCGTTCCGAGTTCCGGGAGGAAGGAAGATGTTCTGCCTCTCCTACTCCTTCATCAGGGATCCTTTACCTAATTATATCCCACATTTATAAGCACCTACGGTTGTGCCAAGCCCTATCCCAAATGTTTTTTGAACATTAACATTTTAAATTGGAAAGCAGGGGGTTATTTTTTAGGTCTATTTTAACCAACAGGGAAACTGGCACAGAGAGGTTAAGCAACTTGCTTGAGGCTGCACAGCCATCACACTCGTCCATGGCTTAGGGACTTATGGGGACAAGGATGTAACAGGGATGATGTGGGCAGTTGGAGAAGGCGTGGCCCGTCAGCTGGGGGATGCCAGGAGTGCACTGTCCTCATCCCCCAACCCCCACCAGGGAACTTCTCAGCTCCAGCATCGCTTTCTATGGTCCACACAGGCTTAGCTGAGGGGTGCTGGCCAACGCTGGAGCTGTCAAAAGGAACCGACGTGAAACCTTTGCCTATGCTGAGCCTTTGGTCTCTGTTTCTTTTCCTCCCTTCTCCCTCTGGGCAGGCAGGGGCTCTTCCAGGCAGCCCTGGGGATGTCAAGTAGGGTGACGGTCCCAACTCCGACTCTGCTGTTTGACCTGGGGAAGTGTGTTCCCCTCTCTGGGCCTCAGTGTCCTCGTCTGCAAAGTGGGGATACAATAACAGTGGGGTTGTGCAGTCCCCCAGAGCAGGCACAGAGCTGTGCTTGCAGCCCCCATCAGTACTCAGCAAGCCGCTGCTATTTTATTTTATTCTTACTGTCGTTATGTCGTCTCCAACTGCAGAGGGATGAGGTCTCTGTGTCTTTCTCTCTGGAGCCCTTTCCACAATCTCCGGACCAAATCCAGCGGCCTGCCTTCCCTGCAGGCATTGCGGGGACGGTTTTGATGGACATGTTTTTTGCAAGGAAAAAAACTGGAGGAATTGTATTTTGCCAAAAGTGTCAGCTGAAGGGAAAATATTTCCCGCATCTCTGGCGAGTGTTGATGTGAGGAGCCAGCACATGGGTGGGGGCTGGAGGGCTCCACAATTCAGGGGCCGGTTACCCCTATCCCAGTCAGCCGCCTTTCTGGCCTCTAACCCTGCTCGAGCCCGGCTCTCTGTGTGCTCCCGTCCCTGGCTTATATAATTTCTTATACAATCTCTCGCACATTCTCTCTCAGGCCCAATCTTCACTTTATCTTCCCTCAATAAGTTTGGAACAAATAAATGTCACTGAAGTTGTGAGTAAATGATCTTGGAACTGTGGTTTGAAAACTGAGGAGCTGCCTGGAGAAGGGGTGAGCAGGAGGAGAGATCTAGACAGAAGGCACAGCTCATGGCCTGGCCTGTTGGATGAACTTTGAGGAGGCGCATGTGGCAGGAGCAGAGGGAGGCCAGGGGAGCAGGGGAGTGAGGGGGAGAGTTGGTGACCGTAGGGAGGGGTGCAGACGGGTCGCGCAGAGCCTGTGGGTCACTGGGAGGATTTTGCTTTTTGTTTAAGAGGCTCTAGGGAAAGCTGCAACCCAAGTCAGCCTCTGCGCCTGTTTTAAACCAACAGAGAGACGTGTTGGATCACCTTTTGGGCTTTGAAGTACAAATAGCAAAGCTATCATAAACCCACCACCATGGGGCAGGCAACCCTTGCTATTTGTATAAAGGAAAACTATGCAGCCACGATAAAGGATGAGGCCACCTATAAGAGCAGATGCAGACTGATGCCCATGATACATGAATGGGGGTATGAGAAATCCGCAGGCCAATGACACGGGAAGAGAAAATTCTGAAGCGTTTGCACCAGAATATCAAGGAGGGAACCCAAGGCAAAGAGATGGCAGCAGAGCTTTTATTTTAGTCATCAGTCACTTAATGATGGGGGCATGTTCTGAGACATGTGTCATTAAGCGATTGCATCATTGTGCAAATGCCACATAGTGTAATGACAACCTAGATGGTCCAGTGCACCTCATGCCTAGGTCATATGGTAGGGTCTACTGGGACATTGCCCTATATGCAGTGCATCATAGACCAAAACATTGCTAAGTGCTGTATGACTGTATTCTATTTTTTGGGGGGGATGTTCATATACCAAAAAGTTAATCACAACACAAAATTAACCAATCAGTTATATTTAGTCTATTCTCTGTGTACCACTTTTCGCTAGTTCCAAAGCAATTTCAGCATTCCCCTCCAAAAGCAATAATGTTGATTTTTAAGTTTTAAAATATTTTTAGTTGTGATTAAGTACATATATCTCCACTAGCTTCTGGCGGCCCCAGAGTTCCTTGGCTTGTGGTGGCTTCTCTTCAATCTCTGTCTTTATCATCACGTGGTCATCTTTGTGTCTGTGTCCTCTCCTTAAAGGGACACCAGTAACTGGATTTAGGACCCACTGTAGATTCGGGATGATTTCATCTCAAGATTCGTAATTAATTACATATGCAAGGAAGCTATTTCCAAATAAGGTTGCATTCTGTGGTTCTGGTAGACATGAACTGGGGGGAATTATTCACCCCACTATACCAATAAGGCAGCATAGCCACAGGCTAGAAGGATTAGGATGAGGACATCTTTTGGGGGATATTATTCTGCCTAGCCCACTGTCCATCCTACTGTGCCCCTCCCCTGCTCCAAGCCCTCCCATGGTTCCTCTTCACCTTAGAGTAAAACTAAAAACTCCTCACTGCTGGCCTCCCTGGTGGTGCAGCGGTTGAGCGCTGCGCTGTGGAGCTGTCGGCAGCGCGCGATGCGAGCGATGCGAGTTCGACGCCCAGCCGGGGAGAATCCCACATGGGGCGGCAGACCTCTCCTGCCTCGCCCACTGCTCCCCTCAGCAGTGTATTTCTGATCTGCCTGTTCTGCTCCCCACTCTGTCTCTGGTGAACCCTCTCGCCGCCCCACGCCTCTGGCCTGTACCCCAGCTTATATGTATAAATAAATCTTAAAAAAAAAAGAATGCTGAGCTAACTTTAAAAAAAAAACAAAACAAAAAACTACAACAAAAAAACAACAACAAAAAACCCTCCTCACTGCTGCCCCCATCTGTCCTCCCCGCAGCAGCCACCAGAGGGCACCAGTGAACACCCAAGACGGATCCTCTCCCTGTCCCTGCAGCCCTCCAGGGCTCCCACACCCACAGGGCTGCACAACTTGCCCTCACCTCTCTCCTCTCCCTCTCCCTCACTCCACTCTGTATCGCTCTTCCAACACAGCCTGGGCACAGTCTTGCCTTCAGACCTTTGCACATACTCTTCCCTCTACCCGGAATGCTGAGCCCATCTCAATCACTGCTCGTTCGCAGCCCCCAGCCCAGGGCCTGGCATGGTGGGATGGAGCTGAATGCCTGTGCAATGGGGGGAGGGGCAGGGGAGACTTTCTTTCCATCCCAGAGGCTCAGTTTCCACATCCCTCTAATAAGGCCACTATCTGTCCACCCTTGGGGTCATCGAGAGTCTCTAGCTGTCCCCCACATCTGCAGAAACCCGTGGCAAGCTAGACTGGCACACAGTCAGAGCCTGGCTCTTGCACTCATCACTCAGACCCAGCATGGGAGGTGACAGCCCTGCAGATACCACTGACTCAGGAGGTGACATCAGACCTGTCACATTTGGCAAATGGCAGGAGCAAAAAGTGGCTTCTGGAGCTGCAGTGCCAAGGACAGTCAGTGGGAAAATCTGGGGTCCTCTTGAGACCCCAGGCTGGACTGGGAAGTGGATCCTGGGAGCCCTCCCTGTCCACCTCTGGACCTCAGTTTCCACATCAGCAAAAGGAAAGACCCCGAAATTATGGAAGATTCTCTGAGTTCCTTTGTCCGCATCCTGAGTTGAGTCCCTGACCAAACCTTTCTATGACTTTGAGCTTCCATATGTAAAGTGCAAAGATGAAAGAAGAAATAGGCCTGAGCCTGGGTGCTGTTAACCATCCGTCTTGTTTGCCGCCCATCTCAGCTCCCAGGAGGGCCCAGGCCTTGGCAAGCACGAACAGCCCTGCTGATAGCTAAGTCGGCTGGGCGCCCACTGAGAGTGCCTGGCCCCACTGAGAACTTTGTAAGGGTTTTCGCTCTAATTCAGGCCTCACAGCAGCCCATGGCATCAGATACGATTATTATCCCCATCTCCCAGATGGGGAAATCGGGAGGGAGGGCAAGGTCACACAGCCAAGAGGTTGGGTCTCTCTGATCCCAAGCCTGTACTCGAATGGCCCCAGGAAACATCTGTCTATGATTGATCTTTTTGAGAAGGGGTTGGGGGCTCTGGCCCACTTCCATAATGACACGGGGGTCCTCAGTTTCCCTTAAGAACAAGGTCATGACCCTGACCCCTGGCTCCTCCTACACCCTCCCAGTGCAGCTGCAAAGGCGGCTACTGAGTCAGACTCCTCCCGTCAACCTCCAGGCTGAAGGCTCTCCTTTCTCCTGGAACCCCTCTAGCAGCGGAAAGAACGAGAAAAAGACCAGAGAGAGTGGAGGAGAGGGACCTCCCCATTTGTCCACTTGCATCTTCCTTTAAAACAAAGCAAAAAAAAAAAAAAGAGTGTGCCAGCCAGGCTCGGGAGCGCGCGTGTGCGTGAGTGCACACTCAGACCTATGAAATATTTAGGCAGTGCCCGATGTGTTTATGGCTGTAATTAATCTTGTGTCTCGTTGGCGGAGTGCAGGACGCTAAGAAATTACTTTGGGGGACATGGGTGGAGTGCAGCTGGTGACGTAAGACTCTTTTCCCGGGCTGGGGGCAGGCAAAGGGGTTGGAGGAGGAGAATCAGGGGCAAGCTCGTGGCCCTGGACTCCATTCTGGAAGCTTCTTCTCAGATTCCCCTTACCCAGCATGCCTGGCCTCCACCCCATTTTGCATGTGAAGTCCCCCACCTCTCACATACCTGCCCCCACTGGTCTCCTGTGCATCCTGTACCCAGGCTAAGTGGGGTTTTGTGGTTATTCCTTTTGTTTTTCATAGCTTTATGGAGGTATAGTTTGCATACAATAAGCCACAAATACTTAAAGTATAAGCTGGCTGCGAGACACACACACACCAGTGACACCGTCAGGACAGAACACATCCATCACTCCCAGTGGTTCCCCTCCTGCCCAGGCTGCCCCCAGCCGTTCCAGGCAGTCATCGAGTTGGTTTGCTCTCCCTGGGTAGCACCCAGTCTCTCTAGCTGGCTTCTTCTGCGCAGCACAATGATTTTGAGGTTCATTTGAGCTGCGGGTGTCTGGGTGCTTCGCCCCTTTTCGTGGCTGAGGAATGTCCCGTGGTTTCCATGGGGCGGCGCTGGCTTATTTGTTTACCTGTTGACGGACGGCGACTTGTCTCCAGTAAGGGGTTGTCAGGACACGGCTGCGGGCCGCGGCTGTGTGGACACTGCTCCTGTTTATCTTGGGTAAATACAGCCGGCCCTTGAATAACATCGATTCATTCAATGTCATCTCGTTATAATGGTGATGAGAAAAAGGCAATCCGCCGATGTTGACAGAAACGACATTATTCAAGGAGCGGACTCCATTAGAATCCTTCTGCGTAAGGTTGTCGTTTCCAACAATCTATGAATGGCGTTAAACGAGGACAGACTGTACCCAGGAGTGGAATTGCTGGTCACGTGGTAGGTTCGAATTCATTTTTTAAGAAAATAGGACTAAGTATTTGAAATGTGTTGAAAACGCCTTGAAATGCGGGATGTGATCATTTTATTGTGCGGGTGAGACAACTCAGGGATGAGAAGGGGAATTTGAGGCTGGGGGCGGCTGGGGAGTGGCAGAGCTGGGACTTGAACCCAGGGCGGTGGGGACCCAGCATCCCCGGGGTCAGCACCGTGCCGAGCTGGGATGGAAGCAGGTGGGCACACCCAGCATCTCTCCTTTCCCAACTGGCAGTGAGCAACTGATTCTTTAGGATATCCCCTGAGGCCTGGTGTCCAGCAAGTGCTCAGTAAATGTGCACAGCAGCCCAGAGCCCAGGTGAGACCAGCAAGTCTGCCTGAGACCTGCAGTGGCTCCCCAGTACCTTTGGGGTAAAGCTGCAACTCCAGCAGGCAACTTGCATGCTCACTCGACTATCAGCCCTGCTCCTGCTCCGTCGCAAGCACCTTGCTCTTTGGAAAATCCCCAATAGGACTGTAGGGTAAATGACGGTGGTCAGGTGTTCACACTCCTGGCTCTGTGTTATCACCTGCGGCCTCGAAAGCAGGAAGCGCTTGGGAGCACGGGTGCGGGGCGCGCATGCCTGATGGTAGGCACCTGGAGTGTGGTGTGGGCGTGCGTAAGTGCGCACACCTGAGCCTGGAGGCTGACGCTATAAGGGCGCGTCACACAAAGCACAGCTACGGCGGAGCGGCTAGGAGAGGACGAGCCATGAGAGAACACCAGAGAGAGCCCAGAGAAAAGTGCAGATTTGTCTGGGGCTGGGAGGCCTGCCAGCCTCCCGGCCCTCCGGCCTCCCTGCCTTGCCATTCTGCAGCCTCGCCCCACAACCACTGGCACAGAAAAAGCTTTAAAGCCTGAAAAAGCCACTGAGGGCTCTGGGACTCTCCTTTATCCGTCTGCCCAAATCCATAGAGAACACGCCTTGCTGGCACCGGAGGGCCACAGGGCCTTTGCACCTGCCATTTCAGGAATGCTCGAATTCTGACTTGCACGTGAGTGGCTTCTCATCTTCCTTTGCGTCACAACTCAAGAGTCACATGACTCGGAACCACACGTATACGGGGGTGGTCCCCCACAACCTCCACCAACAGCCTGGGTGTGCGGTGGGCTGTTCCAGCTGGGCTGTGTCATTACACTGTGCCATTTCACAACAACAAAATGGCCTAAACACATTTCTCAGAACATGTCCCCAGTGTTAGGAGATGTGTGGCCATACTGTGTGCCCAGCATTGCTCTCCACTCATCTAACTTTAACAACTCTGCATGAGAGACGACCACTGTCTTCAATGATGAAGAAACATGAAGAAACAGAGACACAGGACAACACAGAAACAGACTGCACAGCTCCGAGAGCCAGGGGTAAGTGTTTATCATCTGCCACACCCATGGGGGGGGGGTCTGACACCTCTCGCTGTGCACCTGGTCCCAGCAGACCACACAGCTCAGCCTGTGGGGTAAACAGCCCTGTTTTTGCAGACGAAGGGCCGAAGTCCCAGGGGGAGGTGACCTGCGCGTTGGCAGGGCTGGCGAGACACTGCCTGGTGTTCAGTATGGTCCCCAGAGCCACAACCGGGGTCCTCTGAACTATGATCCCCGAGTCTCCGGGTGGCCTCGCGGGCCTGGCTCAGACGGTGAACAGATGCTCGCTATTTTAAACCCACTGTTTAACTCATTAAGACAGCTGTTTCCCATCCCCAAAGTCGGCGGAATTAGAATTAAATTCATTCCAGAATTAAACACACACATACACACACGCACACTCCGCCACCATTTGGAGGCAAAACTTGTTAGCATTTAGGCAGCTGTGCCTTTGAGCCTGGGGATGAGGCTCTGCTTCCGCCTGGCGAGTTCCATCACGGCCTGGTGGCAGCCAGCCCGGCCAGGGACTGCTGTGCCGGAGAGCCCAGATGACCACACGGGCCCAGGCCTGGCCGCTAGAGTCGAGGTGCCAAGAGGACACCCCTAGATTTCCCCCCTGACCCTGAGGCAGTGCTGCGTCTGCCCTCGAGTCAGGGCAGCAGGCCCACTTCCCCCCACCTCTCACGGCAGAGCAGAATCTCCCCTTCTCTTCCTCCTCTCCCCTCCTCGCTCACTTCCAAATGATCAGGACTCCTCCGTGATACTATTTCCAGACAGCTTTGCTCCACCCCTACTGCTACTGCACCGGTCCAAGCCTCTGTCACCCCAGCCTGGGTGCTGGCTCCTGCCTCTTCTCCAAGCTCTTAGCTTCAACCCCAGTAAACTGTTTCCTCAGCAGCCAGAGGGATTTTCCTCGAGCTTCAATCAGATGGTGTCACTCTCTTGCTTAAAATCTTCCTATGCAGGGCTGTTTCATAAAATCTTCTGTCATGATAGGAATGTTCTAGACCTGTGCTGCCAACATGGTTACCCCCACGTGGCTGTGGAACACTCGAAATGTGTTGAGCATGAGTGGACCTGAATTTTTCATTTTACTTCATTTTACTGAATTGGAACACGCATGTGTATCCAGTTGCTGCTGAGTGGTCAGCCAGCTCTAGGGGCTCTGCGGCTGGTCCCGTGGCGTAGCCAGACCCTCGGGACCGGCACACCCCCGCATCCGCCGGCTGGCATCCTAGCCTGAGTTGGCTCTCTCCGGAGTCGGGCAAGAAGCATCACAGAATTCACGCCACTCCCCAGAGCCCCCAATCAGTGACTGGCCGCCCAGTGGGAGGACAATGAAGTGCTCCCTCTGCACTGTTTCTCAGGGGTCCCCTTGTGAGCGCACCCTGCGTTGCTTTCTCCCTCCCTCTCTCACTTTCCAACCGCTCCTAGGTCTTCCTGGGCTGACCTCCCTCCTAAACTCCTTGTACCCAAATCCAAGCTTTGCTTTGTGCTTCCAATAAAATGCAAGCAGCTTGTCATGACTGGAAGGCCCTCTCCATTCACCTCTCCACTCCCTGCCAGCCACACCAGCACCCTGTACTCTGGCTCTTCGTCAGACACAGCACCCCACCCGCCACAGAACATTCGCCCGTGCGCTCCCACCTTCTGGACTCAGATCTTCCCCCACCCTGTCTCCTTTTGCCAACTTCACCTCATACTTAGGCCTTGGTTGAAATGCCAAGTCATTCAGAGAAGACTTCCTTAAGCACCCTCTCTTCTTGAGTTCTCCCTCCTCTTCCTCCTCGTTCTTCCTCTTCTTTTTCTCCTTCTCCTGTTCCTCCTCCTTCTTTTTAGTACCTTTGTGGTTGCTTTTTTTTTTAAAAAAGGATTTATTTATTTATGCATACAAGAACTGCAGTGTGGGCCAGAGGTGCGGGGGTGAGAGGATGCACCAGAGACAGAGTGGGGAGCAGAACAGGCGGATCGACTGAAATACACTGCTGAGGGGAGCAGCGGGTGAGGCAGGAGAGGTCTGCTGCGCCATGTGGGAAACTCCCTGGCCGGGGATCGAACTTGTGCTGCAGTGACTGGTGATAGCTTCATAGTGCTGAGACTTTAACCCCTGTGCCACCAGGGAGGCCTGAGTTGTTTTAGAATCAAAACTTTCAGAAAAGTTTCAGAACTACAAGTTGCAGGAAACAGTTGCTGTATACCCTCCCCCAGGTCTCCCCAATGGTGACGTTTTACCTGACAGCGGCTGTAATGTGGCCCGCTCTGGCCCTTTGAAAATCAAAAACGGGAAATGAACGCGGATTCCCATCCCTGACCAGTCGTAGGCCTTATTTGCGTTTCTCCGCTTTTTCCGTGAACGTCCTCTCCCTGTGTCGCATCCCGAGTCCCACACTGCATTTCGCTGTCTTCTCGCCCCGTGTCCCCACTCTCGGACAGTCCCTCTCTTCCATGAATTTTGAAGAGCGCGGACAAGGGGTTTCGTAGAGCGTCCCTCCGTCCGGGTCTGTCAGAGGTTGGCTCCTGTGAGACAGGTTGCTGCATTTCTCCCCAGAGCCCCCTGGGGCAGTTGCTGCGGCCTCCTGGGGCGGGTATCTGAAGCGTGGCACTGTCAGCCTTGGCCCGGGTCGGGTCGTGCTGGTGTGAGCCAGATTTCCCCACCGGAAAGTCACCACTTTACCTTTCAAATTAGTTACTCCCTTGGAGGGTGACTTCGCTGCTATGCAAATCAGCCGTTTTTCCTTTAACTTTCACCCATGGACTCTACCGCTCTTCAATTGATTCTCCGTCTCAGACACAATCACATCAAACTGTCTTATTTCTCCTGCGGGACTGACTGCTATCTGAGACATCCTTGAACGATGCAGAAGGTTTGGGACCCTCCTTGCGCGGCTCCTCATCCTTGGATTCAACCAACTGAACCCGTGAATGTAGAGCCCATGATTAAAAACGCTGCATTAAGATTGGAAAGCCCACATTGTTCAAGGGGCAACTGTACTCTTTTAAAAAAAGATTTATTTATTTATGCATAGAAGAACTGGGGTGTAGGTCAGAGGTGCGGGAGTGAGAGGATTCACCAGAGACAGAGTGGGGAGCAGAACAGGTGGATCTACTAAAATACACTGCTGAGGGGAGCAGCGGGGAGACAGGAGAGGTCTGCTGCGCCATGTGGGTCAGCTCCCTGGCTGGGGATTGAACTCATGCTGCAGCGGCTGGTGATAGCTTGAAAGTGCTGACACTTAATCCCTTGTGCTGCCAGGGAGGTCCCTCAACTGTATTCTTTTTTTAAAAAAAGGTTTATTTATGCATAGAAGAGCTGGGGTGTAGGTCAGAGGTGAGGGGGTGAGAGGATTCACCAGAGACAGAGTGGGGAGCAGAACAGGCGGATCTACTGAAATATACTGCTGAGGGGAGCAGCGGGCCAGACAGGAGAGGTCTGCTGCACCAGGGTGGCTGCAGAGTGACAGTGTGGGTAGCGCCCCCAGGGAGGACCCGCTTGTTCCTTTGTAGGAATGTTTTCCTCCTCTGCTGAACAGAGCCCCGTTGGGTGGGGACTGGGTCTTATCTTGGTCACTTCTCAGTCCAGTGCTCATGGCGGGGGCTGGCTACAGCAGGTGCTTAGCGAATATTTGATGAACAAGTAAATAACACCGCGATCTCTCATTGCTTCATGTTTCTTTCTGTGTGTGTCTCCGTGTCTCTCAGGCCTTTGCTTATCGCTGTTGGTCTCTGTCTTTCTCTGTGCCTTTCTCTTTCTCTCCCCCTCTCCTCTCCCCAGCCCGAGGCCTGGCCCACAATAGATACACAGTGTATTTTGTCATCTTGAAGGCCAAAGACACACCTCTGTGGGCCTGGACAACCTGAAGGGGTAAGAGGGGAGAGCTGGGTTTTCGACCCCCATGAGGCCAGTGCTTACTGGCGGTGCAGCCCCTCCCCCTCTTGGCTTCCCAGCTTCCCCTGCTGTAAGATGAGGGTGACTGAGCGAATCAACAAACACTCTGGACCCTCCATCGCGCCCCCCCCCCACCCCGGAGCTTGGGATTGTATTTTGCCCCCTCTCCCCAGGATAAAGCTGGGAGACAATCACCCCCAAAGGTCACAGCTAAGTTGGGGAGCCTAACTTCCCAGGGCCTGGTGTGGTCGGCAACCTTGGCTTGGAGACGCATCATGCCAGCCTCTGCCTCTGTTGTCACCTGGGCTTCTCCCATGTGGCTCTTTTCTCCGTCATTGGCTGAAGGCGACTCTGGGAGGTATTAGACCAACTGAGAAAACCAACAAATAAGCAGTCATCTGGCAACGTGCACTTGGGGAAAGACAATTCTGTTCCTGGCAGAGGGAACAGCATTTGCAAAGTTCTAGAGGTTGATAAATCATGATCCATTGGGAGCATTACAAAGCATTCAGGTTTCAGAGCTCTACAGGGGCTCGATCATGGGGATCGTGTGTAAAAGGAGAGTGTGAATTTTCTCTGGTGGGCAATAGGGAGACATGGGAGAGTTTAGAGCATGGGAGTGAACAGAGGATTGAGATTACAGACACTCCTGATTACCTGTAGTGATGAGCTGGGAGTGTTTTGAGCTGGAGGCCGGTCTGTTCTGGGAGAATGATAACCTCAGACCCTGTGCGGAGCAAGAATTGTGCATTATCTTGGTTTTTTTTCAACAATTTATTTTTTATTTTTTTAATTTGCATTATCTTGTTTAATTCCAGCAGCACACGTGTAAGTCTCTCATTGTTCTATCCATTTTACCGATGTGGAAACTGGGGTGCAGAGAGAGGGAATTTCCTGGAGTCACAGTCTGGCAGAGGCAGGAGTCAAGACCTGAGAGGGGACATTTGGGGAGAAGGTGAGGCTGATGCCGGAAGCTCTGGCCAAGACAAAGAGGCCAGTGGGAGATCTCGCTGGAGAGGAGGCGCAGAGGGGAGAGAACAAAGCACTGAGGGGTACGGGCCTGGAGGCCCACCAGGTGCTGCTGGTGCTGAACTTGACACTTTCCCCTCCCCCAAATCATGTTTAATTAGCCTTTGAAGACATATGAACTGAGCTCTAAGTCGTTAGAAAGAACCAGCTGCAGGGAGAAAGGTGTTCCAGGCAGAGGGCGCGGCCCATGCAAAGGTCCTGGGGCAGGACCAGGCCTGGCATGTTGGAGGAATGGTGGGGAGACTCTTGTCGCTGGAGCAGAGTGAGGAGGCGGAGAGAAGGAGAAGGTCTGAGCTTGGGTTTTAAGAACTGACCTCAGAGGGGAGAGGATGCACTGAATAGGTCCGGGACTTTCTGGGAGACTCGAAAGGGGGCAACAGGGCACCTTCTGGCGGGTCGCTGGGAAAGGACACTTCAGAGCGAGTGTTGGATCCATGTCATCAACCCACTTTGTGGTACCCCTGGGTCTTATTAGGTCCTAAGACTGGGGTGCTCTGAGCCTTCTGGAAGATTTTTTTCCAAGGTTGCTCAGGGTCCCAGGACTTCTGTCTCAGTCCCAGACCCTAAGGAACTAGGGGTTCTGGGAACAGGACGATGTCACAGAGGCTGGGGGCATCTAGAACCCCGGACTCCTTGCCCCAGCGTCATCTGCCAGCAAGGTCGGCTGGGTAGGTTTCCTCCCGAGACCAGCTTCCAAAGACACAATGCCCTCGGCGCTGCCCCTGGGGACTGCCTCTGCCTAGGCCGCCAGGTGTCCGCTCCAGCTTACCTGCCTCTGAGCCCCCAGCTTGAGCTCACTTCTGCTCCCTCCCAGGCAGGCGCCCCGGGAGGCCCTGGAGATGCCTGAAGGCCTCTGGTCTGCAGTCCCCAGCGGGACCGAGCTCCGCCAACAGCAGGAAGGGGCGAGCCGGCCATGAGGCAGCAGTGGCCAGTCCAGGCCCCTGCGGTCAAGGTCTTGCTGGTCTTGTCGGCGCTGCTGGCGCCCTCGCAGGCCGTGGTGCGGGCGGTGCTCGACAGCAACTCTAGCACCGTGGACTTTGCGGACATGCCTGCCCTGTTCGGGCCCCCCTTGGCCCCCCAGGGCATGCGGGGCTACCTGACGGAGGCGAAGCCAGCCAATGCTTGTCACCCCATCGAGGGCCCGCGGCTGGGCAACGGCTCCCTGGGCGCCATCGTGCTGATCCGCCGCTTCGACTGCACGTTCGACCTCAAGGTGCTCAACGCCCAGCGGGCCGGCTTCGGGGCGGCCATCGTGCACAACGTGCGCTCCGACGACCTGGTGCGCATGGCGCACGTGTACGAGGACCTGCGGCGCCAGATCGTCATCCCCTCGGTGTTCGTGGGTGAGGCCGCCTCGCAGGACCTGCGGGTCATCTTGCGCTGCGACAAGTCGGCCCACGTCCTCCTGCTCCCCGACTACCCGCCCTGCCCCGACCTGGACTGCCACCCCGTGCTGGCCATCTCCTGGGTGCTGGGCCGCGCCCTGGCCCTCCTCACCTCCTCCTTCTTCGTCCTGCGCCACCTCTGGAACTGGCTGCGGGCCCGGCGGAGCGGGGGGCCGGCCGCCAAGGCGCAGGCTTGCCAGAGGGCCCAGGTGCGCACCTTCACGCGGCGCAACGACCTGTGCGCCATCTGCCTGGACGAGTACGAGGAGGGCGACCAGCTCAAGATCCTGCCCTGCTCCCACACCTACCACTGCAAGTGCATCGACCCCTGGTTCGCCCAGGCCGCCCGGCGCTCCTGCCCCGTGTGCAAGCAGTCCGTGGCCGCCACGGAAGACGGCTCGGACTCCGCGGTGGGAAGCTTCAGCGAAGAGGACCCCTCCCTGCCCGGCCACCGGCCCCCCATCTGGGCCATCCAAGCCCGGCTGCGCTCCCGCAGGCTGGAGCTGCTCGCCAGAGACAGCCCGCACCACGGCTGCGGTGCCGCGTCCCTGGGCGCCGTCGACGCGCCTGCGGAGAGGCCCGGGGAGCGCCTCTGAGGCCCCCAGCCCCCAGCTGGCCCGACCTGGGCGGGGAGGGCGGCATGCGGAGCTTTTCTAGTCTGGAGAGAATAAAGTGGGTTTGAAAGTGGATTCTTGCCCTCCCTGCTCTGGGGTTGCCCCCTGGCCTCTAGCCCTTGGGCCACGCGTGTGGCGCAGCAATCTCAGTTGAACCTAAGGCTGGCCCCCAAATTCTGTGGGGGAGAGAGGAGAGGGGTGCTCTGCTCATCGTGTCAGTGGCTGTGACTGGGGCCCCCATCTTGGGCACTCAGCTGCGGGCTGGTTCCTGCTGTCTTATGCTTTCTTCACGTCAACTTGGCGTTTAAATAAACTTTTTACTTTGGAGTAATTTTAGATTTACAGAAAAGTTGCAAAGGTGCTACAGAGAGGTCCTATTGCTCTCCCATCACCTGTCCCCTCACCGGGGAGGATGGAACATTACGCCTTAGGTAAGTTACTGTGAACTAAACTCCAGATCTGACTTGAACGTCCCTGGTGTTCCTCCTCTTCATCACGGAAAATGTCAAACACCCAAGTAGAGAGAACAGAAAAACGACCCTTCCCCCGACAGCACCCATTGCTCAGACTTAACAACCATCTCCTTGGGCACACTCCCTTCCCCCACCCCTCCTTATTTTGGAGCAAACCCCAAATGGTTTTCATAGGTAAATATTTTAGTTTGTGTCTCTAAAGCACTGGTCTGAGCTGGGATGAGGCTTTTGTCCCCACGGGACACCCTGTGATGTCCAGGGACAATTGTGGATGTCACCACGGTGGGGTGGGGGGGAGTACGATTAGCCTTCAGGGGCCAGAGGTCGATGATGTCACCCACACCCCAAAGAGCCCGGAGGCTATCCAGCCCTGAATGCCTGAGTGCCAGTGGTGCTGAGGGGAGAGCCCCTCCTTTAAAAACAACCCCACAAACTCTAGCATCATGTTCAAAATCACAGTGCCTTAATAAGACCAAAAATCCACCCAGGGCCCACACTTCTGTCTTTTCTGATTTACTGTCACAGGTCCCTGGAGGATGTTTGTGTCAAGGACAAACTGCATAAGCAATGGGGTCCCCAGTGGGCTGGAACATCTAACCCAGGTGAGTCGTGGGCTCTGCCACCTGGGCTTGTCATCACCCCTTATGAGGCTCGTGCGACTGTGAGACGCTTAACGATGCATTTCTCAGAACGCACCCGCGTCACTCAGGGATGCCTGTCTGTGTGTTCCTCTGGGTGATGAATCAGTTGAGTCTCACTGATGGCCTCCTAAGTTTCTCTTAACAGAGAGCGTCTCCCGCCATCTCTTAATTTTGTCTTGCAATCTGTCTGTTAAAGCCACTGCCTCACTCATCCCGTGGAGACACCGCTGTTATGGGTTTTGTAGTTGTGTGTCCTGTGGTGTCATTTGACGTGTTCTGCAGTCCCTTGGATCGCCTGTGAATTTTGGCTGGATTCACATTTTAGAGACCAGCTGAAATGTGATTTGATTCTATGGGAGAGGGAGATAAAGTACTTTTTCAGCTCCCAGCCCACCCTCGCCTCTTCAGAAGGGTTGGGCTACACTAAAGGGTCATTTGGGCAATGAATGTGGGGGTGGTTGCCTGACTACATGCCAAGCATCTGGGGGTCAGGGAGGCAATACCGAGTCTGACCTGGAGTGGTGAGAAGGGAGTAAGCAGGAAGAGCATTCCAGGCAGAGGGCACAGCCCATGCAAGGCCTGGGCAGGACGGCGGCTGGTGTGTGTGAGGATCAGCCAGGCGGCCCCTGCGACTGGAGCAGAGTGGTGAAGGGGGAGAGAGGCAAGGGCAGGGAGGGGAAAGAGCAGGTGGTTTACACTCAGTGAGGAATTTGGCTTTTACTCTGCGGCGCTGAGTGAGACCATGCCATGGTTTTACATAGCATAGAGAAAATCCCTCTTAGCTGCACTTCCAGATTTCCAGCTTACAAATGGTGTAACTGCAGCCCAGAGAAGCCAAGTCACTTGCTTGGGGTCACACAGCATATGGGTGATGGTGGGATTTGGACCTGGTAGTCCGTAGTTGGTAAGCTCATGAGCAGTATCTGCATTTAGTTAGAGGTTTCCATTTTTACATGTGGGAATGTTTTTCATCATGTTTTGCTGTCTGTTCTTTACGATGTAGCTGGCAACCTCTGAGGTGATGGAGGGAGTCTCCCTTCTTGGGCTGATGATGACACAGAATGGGCCCTTGGTGGTGGCTCATGTGACGTGTGTGGAGGGGCACAGAGAATGGCCTGGGAGACCATAGCCCTATGTCAAGGACCTCCCACCCACCTTCTGAAGGACCTTACTCCTTATCTAAAACCACAAATGGAATGGAGGCTACGCTTTCCAGGGGATACTGCCATGGTTGCTGTGGATGGCCCGTGAAGGCCATCATTGCCAAAGAGAGAGGCTTCCCTATTCAGCAAGCATGAGATGGGGTGAGGATGAAGAAGCGGAAACAGGGAGGGACAAATGTAGCAGGGAACTCAGGCTTGGGGAGTCTGGGGTCCCAGACTCAACCAGGACTCCTCAAGCACACAGGTTTATTTGGCTCCACACTGTCCAGGGGCCAGGCATCCTCAGCAAGGGCTGCCTCCTCGTGGAATAAGGCAGCTGCTTGAGATCCAGTCATCACATCTGCATCCCAGGCCATAAGGAAGAGGAGTAAGGAAGCAGTCCTCCTCTCCCTTTAAAAACCCTCCCGAGAAATCCTACATACCACTTTTGTTCACAACCCCTTGACCAGCACTTACTCATGCAGCCCCACTTGTCTGAAAGGATGCTGGGAAATGCAGTCTTTATTCTGAGTGATGAATGGTTCAGTTGAAAACCAGGGTTCCATTATTATGGAAGAGGGATGACTGGATGTTAGGAGTGACCAGCTCTGCCTGCCATTTAGACACACTTCAGGAACCTGGCCCCCCAAAGCCGTCTATTACATATTTGCAAATAGAAAAAAAAATCAATGAGTGAACAAATCCCCACACCTCTAGCTTGAGCCTCCTTCAAGGTCGGTGCTAGAGCAGAGTAGGCACAGGTTTGCCTACCTTGTGACCTTTTCACACCCAGACTGCGTGAGCTCACCATCACTGAAAATGGAAAGCAGCTCTTGCCAAGGCCTCATCAGGCGCAGGATCCAGGCACAGACGTCCTTCACTGCTAAACTCTCTGAAGTTCATTTTCTCCTTCTGTAAAATGAGAACAGCAGCATTCCCTGCCCTGTGGGGTTCCCTTAGCCTGAGACCTGCAAAGCACTTCATCAGTGTTTGTTGATAGACTAAGTGACCTGCTCACAGTCCAGCTATAATAGGGGGTGATCAGAGATATGGTGAGGGAAACCTAGGCACTGTGTTAACCCAAACGGTGGGTCTGCCCAATCCAGAAATTGGGAGGCTTCCTGAAGGCTGTGTCTTCTAGAGTGAGAGCGGAAAAGGCAGGGATCAGCACAGTGAAAAGGAAAAGTGACCTTGGTAGCTGGAACAGCATGGGCTAAGGCCCCAAGCAGCCAAGTCTGGCATCTAGTAGGCGCTTAATAAGTGTACACAGAGCCCCCTACTCCCACGCAGAGCCTGTCCTCTCTCAGGAGGGGCCTCAGCTTCATCTCAGTCTCCTCAGTCCCCCTGCAACCAGGCCTGGGCCCTTCTCCAGCTGCCTCCAGGAAAGCCGGGCACTGCCAAGGACCGCCAGCTTAGCAAGGGCAGCCTGTGCCAGCACCGTCAGCCCTGCCTTGGCTGCTGCTCTAAGCAAGCACCAGCAGAGGCCTCCTCCTGCCCGTGCAGGTGGTGTTCCGTCTGTGTTTGTCTAAGGGAGAGTGTCGCCAAATGGGAAAACTGAGGCTCGTTGATGAGGCTGTAGTCAGGGCTGACGAACCACCAGCACGACCATAGAGCACACCCGCCAGTGCTGGGTGCTGGGCGGAGTCCTCTCCCGCGGGAGCTGAGCGCGTCCCGAGCCAGGCTCCGGTGCACACACGCTGGGCTGCACGGTTCCATTTCTCAGGGTAAGAAACAGAGTCTGAGAAAGAGACTGACGAGCAGATAGCTGGGCTTGTACCCTGTTCTGCATTTCTCCACTGGGGTGCTGGAGACCCCAAGTCCACTGTGCCCTGCCCTCAAGGACCCCCTGACTGGGAAGAGATGGCACCAGACACAGACAGGCCTGGGGGAGCCCAGAGGCGGGACTCCAAAGAGGCTCCACAGAGGAGAGGACAGAGCATGAGCTGAAAGGACAGGTGGGCACTCTCCAAGCAGGCAGAGGGCTCGCCTGGTGGGGACAGCGTGTGCAAAGGCGGGGGTAGAGTTGATTCTGAAATGAGTCCTGAGGGTCAAGATGTAAGGGGCGCAGGGGGGGTTGAGGTCTTAATTGCTAAGCTAAGATGTTTGGTTGCGTATTCACTTATTTGCTCATTCTTTTATTCTTGAAAGTTCCTCCCTAATTTCACCAAGATCCTGTCCAGGGTGGAGCTAGGCCAGGACCTCAGGGAGAAGGGGGTTGTGAATATGAAATGATCTGTCTTTTCCTTGAGTTTCAGGGTACTCAGGCCCCTGCTTCTGTACTGCTGACTCTGATGTCCCCACTTTTTCTTGTGTGTGATGGTGCGGTGGTGTGTTTTTTGATTTTGTTCCCTACACCCTCTTGAAAGAAATATATTCATTCCATCTGTCAAAGGAAGAACAGAAAGGTTAAGCAAGATGTCTAAAGTCACTCAGCATGACAGGGACACAGCCTGGATCCGAACTCAGGTCCACAGGGCTCCGTGTGCTTTACTCTTTCAATTGATTGTCTCTTGACCCACATTTAATGAGCTCCTAGGTGCCATGCCAGGACCTGCTGTGACCGAAAAAGACACCCACCTGAAGGAGTTTATGATCTAGTGAATTGCAGACTGTTAAGTAAATGCATCCAAGCAATGGGGTGGCGGGTTATGGGGGTTGGCAGATTTTGTTAGGGGTGATCAGGGACGTTTTCTTTAAGAGGTGACATGTAGGGCCTCCCTGGTGGCACAGCGGTTAAGCGTGTGTTGTGGAGCTGTCAGCAGCCGCTGCCTGGCCAGGGAGATTCCCACATGGTGGGGCAGACCTCTCCTGCCTCGCCCGCTGCTCCCCTCAGCAGTGTATTTCCGTCCATCTGCCTGTTCTGGTCCCCGTTCTGTCTCTGGTGAACCCTTTCGCCACCCACCGCCTCTGGCCTGTACCCCAGCTTGTATGCGTAAATAAATAAAATCTTTAAAAAAAAAAAAGAGGTGACATGTAGGCAGATCTGAAGTACAAGAAAGATTCAACCATAGGAAAATGTTGGGAAACAGCATTCTGAGCAGACAGGGCTTGAGAGGAGAGGGGGTTAGGGAGGGAGTGGGAGCAGAGTGAGGTGCTGAGGACTTGGGGAGGAGTTTGAGTTGGCTCCCAGGAATTGGGAACCACAGTTGTTGTTTTTATTTTAGACAACCATTGTAGTACTACATACATGATAAAACCACCTTTTATCATATTTCTAGTTTGATTTTGACAAATGCAGTCACATAACCGCCATCACAGTCAAGATACAGAATATTCCTAGTTCCTCCAAATATTTCCTTGAACCTGGCTCTGCAGTAACCAAACCACTAACCCAGCCTTAAGCCCCTGAACCTGTGGTTTTGCCTTTCCCCAGATGTCCCATAAACAGAACCACAGGGGTACAGGCTTGGGGGTCTGACATCCTCCACTCAGCATAGATTCTGTGCCAGTCACCCATGCTGTTGCTTTCTCCTGATCTCTGAGTAGTAGTCCACTGTATAGATGTATAGCAGGTCCTCGAAAAATGTCGTTTTGTTGGAAGTAGATTCATTATAATGTTGGCGAGGAAAAAACATCTTAGCCAACGGTGACCTGGATGACCTGGTGTCCTGAGACGTCATTTCGTTTCAAGTGACAGTTCCCAAGAAGCGATCGGCGACGCTGTGGTGCACACTTCTAGCTATAACAAAGAATGACACCAAGTCCATAACAAAACTCTTCTGGCAGCCTGAAAAATGTGTGGGTTATTCTAGACAGACAAATGGAAGCAGGTCCCATTATAATCAATCTCATTTTCCAGATGAGGAAGCTGAGAGCCAGAGAGGTTAAGTGACTTGCCCTTGATCAGTTTAAAATAGCTCAAAAGAGACAAAACTGGGGTTTGAACTCAAGAAACGTGTCTTCAGAGACTGTTTGCATCATCTCTACCGTGCCCGTAAAGAGCGGTGGGATCGAAAGAGTGAACGGTGGTGTGAGAGGCGGATAATCCACCCTTCTCAGGCTGGGTGGCTTAGGGCATCCTTCACCCCATCCCTGGTCTTCCCAACCTCTTTTGGTGACTGCCAGTCCTCTCCAGTGCTGGCTGAGGGCAGTATGCACGTTCCTCCTCTACTCCACACACTCTGCTCCTACTGATACAACCAGTGAGAAGCAGATTTCAAGGAGCTGCTCCTGCCACTCCACTGGCCACCGGAGGCAGTTGCAAATGGGGACCACAGGAGGCTGGCTGCCAAGATCTGGGTGCTAAGGCTGTGATTCATTGCCTGGTTCTCTTTCCTTCCTCTTCCTCTGTCCCTGCCTCCTCCCCACACCCTGTCCTCTTCCTTGCCCACCCCTCCCATCCTCCCAGTTGGGCCCAGAAGGGGAGGACGTTTTTTAGGAACAGATGGCTGCCTTCCTCACCCAGCACTCTGCCAGTTAATTAACGCCGCCTGTAATTAAACTTCCCACAAATTAGCTGTCAGCTACGCTAAAGGGAACCGTCCCTCTCAAATGCCACCTTGACTTGCTGAATTGTGAGCCTTGTCGACAAAATAATTAAAGGCAGAGGGAGGCAACCAAAATTTGGAGCCATCCCCCCACCCCCGCCCAATATCTCTATCCGTTGTCCATGGCTAAATGCTCCCAGTCGGAACTTGGGAATACAAGGCTTTTTTCCTAAGGTTCCAAGAATTAATACCTTCCATTGTTGAAGAGACTTTTATTGAGCACCTACTGTGTGTGAGGCACTGTCCTGGAATTGGCACTCCTCAGTGACAGAGATAGACACAGCTACCACCTTCTTGGAACTTAAATCCTTAAAAACAAAGGGAATAAAGGAAGATACTTTGCATTGGAGAGAGGAACAATTGGGAAAAGGAGGAGCTGATGCAAAGGTCCTGAGGCAGGAACATTATGACAGAACTGGACCAGGCGGGGTCAAAAGAAGAGGAAGTAGATTTGGGATAGATTTTTCTGGATTGGCTGATAAAGCATATAGAGGGGAGGGTAAGAGAGGGAAAAAGGAAGTTGCAGCATTCTGGGCTGGGAATTCAGGATGTCCTAGATGTCAGGACACAGGTAAGATGCTAGGAGCAGATATTGTATGACACCTGCAGTGCCTGGGGCCACTTGCCTCTTTCCCAGCCAAACACAGCAGCAATAGAATGGGGACTATTCCCCCAAAATAGGATACATAAAGTTATTAATAGCCACATGCTACTAACTCTTGATCCTCAATGAGTTTTAAGGTCACCCTGATGCAAATGTCTGTTTTTAGAGCTTTTTGGATATTAAAATGTGGGGTTGTGGTTGGTGTTTGTTGAATGCCTTTACCCCATTTTGGAACTGGGGGCAGAGAAGGAGACATCTTTCTGTCTACACAGAAATACCACTGGAGTAGAGGATTTTTAAAAAAAAAAAATTTTTTTTAAAGATTTATTTATACATCCAAGTTGGGGTACAGGCCAGAGGCATGGGGTGGCGAGAGGGTTCACCAGAGACAGAGTGGGGAGCAGAACAGGCAGATCAGAAATACACTGCTGAGGGGAGCAGCAGGTGAGGCAGGAGAGGTCTGCCACGCCATGTGGGATTCTCCTCAGCTGGGCGTCGAACTCGCATCGACAGCTCCACAGCGCAGCGCTCAACCGCTGCACCACCAGGGAGGCCCTGGAGTAGAGGATTAATAACTTACTTTACACTGAATGGCCAGAAGGGGCTTCAAATATCACCTGGTCACATCAGTGACTATTTGATACATTTTTAAAATAATTAACTAGACTGGAGGAAACTCTAGAGAATTAAGATTATGGGCTCTTCATCTCTAAGAAAATCATAACAGGCTGAGCTGTTCATTCCGAGACACATGGATGGATCTTCCAAACAAAACACAAAGTGCAGAAAACAAGAAAAAAGTGAGATCTCGCTCTCTCTCCCTCTCTTTCTTGCTCTCTCTTTGTAAATTAATAACACATACCCTAGGGGAGCTTTCTGGGGGTGATGGAGATGGTGTGTGTGTCTATTGAGGTGGTGGTTGCACAGATGTACACATTTGTCAAAACTCATCGAACTGTGTACTTAGATTACACCTCAGGAAAGGGAAAAAAAAAATGAATGTTCTGAACACACGCTCACAGGCGTCCTCCTCTGCTGGTGGGAACGCAAATGGTACAACCACTTGGGAGAAATGTTTGGCAGTTTCTTCAAAAGTTAAACACACACCTACCATATGACCCAGCCTTCCTACTCCTAGGTGTTTACCCAAGAGAGATGAAAGCATATGTCCACACTAAGACGTGTGCCACAATGTTCCTAGCAGTTTTATTTGGAACAGCCAAACGCAGGAAACAACCCAAATGCCCAGGAGCTGGGATGAGGTAAACAGACGGCGGTCCATCCGTACACTGGAATAAACACTGGAATAGACCTCAGCAGCAAAAAAGAATGAACTCTTGAGACACACAACCATTTGGATCCATCTCAAAAGCATTATGAAGAAAGAACGAAGCCAGATTCAATACTATGTCCTGTTTAATTCTATTTATACAGATTTTCAAAATAGGAAAAGTAAATTGTGGTGATAGAGAGTAGAAAGAGGAGGGAGAGGGGTTACGAACAAGGAGGGTTCCCGCCTCCTCCAGGAAGTCTTCCGGGAGGTAGAATGTGCGACAGAAGGCCAGAATTAACAGAGGGAAGTCACTGTCCTCAGTGATAAAATGTAAGGGAGCACAGAAAAAAAACTCAGTCAAGTTAAATAACATATGATTGTGATATTTGAAAAAAATTCAAAAACCCAGAAATCTGAAATGAACAAAATATTCACATTTCAAATAAAGACAAGACTTTGTGCGTACAAGATTCGCCTCCACTCTCCTCCTGGCTAGCATGGACTCTGTCTGGTTCTACCTCTCCCTCAGAGTGCCTGCCACCGGGATCTGAGGTTGGGTAAAAATGCATTCAGTCTGTGCACTTGCCACAAGGAGGATGTACCTCAATAAGAAAGTTAAGAAAAAAGAGACACGCTGACAAAATAGCCTCATCTTGGCTCAAAAAAGCCCCCCCATTAGACTGGTTCTGGAGAGGAGGGGAAGAGGGGAGGGGGAAGAAACTACATATGAAAACAACCAGTCGTGAGGGGGGAAATCAAATAAATGTTTGTTGAATTAATACAACAATGAACAAGAAGGCACAGCCCCAAAGCCTCCAGGAGCTCCCAATAAATAAACAAGTGAACAAGATAATTAAGAGGGGAGCCCCTTCCCCCACCCCCTCCGCCTCCCCCGCCTCTGCAAGCCCAGCCAGCTCGGCAGCCGCAGACGGCACAGCCCCGCTGCCAGGAAACCGCCGGCCCCTGCCTCCCCTTCCACCAGCAGATCGCAGCGCTCTGGCTGGGAGGGGGACGGAGAGGCTACAGCCTGGCAGTGCGCCCCTCTCCCGGTTACTGTGTGAGCCCCGCAAAGGCAGGGACCTGGATGCGATTTTACCATCGATGCATCCCTAGTGAGCCCGGGGGGGGGGGGGGCACACAGTGGGTGCTCAATTCATGGGTCACGACGGTCCTGAAAGGGTAACTCGGAGGGGGTTGGCTTGGGAGGTGTGGGTGTCTTTCATCACTTGGGCTTTGGGGCATTCCTGGAGGAAGGAGCACGTGGGCTGGGGTCTCTAGGACCAGCCGCGCCCCTGCTCGCTGGGTCCTGAGCTCAGAGCGGGGCAGGTGGAGGTTCCAGGGTATCTCAAAATATAGTCAATATAAAATTTCCGGGGGCTGCAGCTGTAGGGACCTCTGCCCACTGCTCAGGCGGTCGCACTTTCGGGGGCCACCAGAGAATGGCTAGGCCAGCCAATGGGAAGGCGGGCGAGGCGCATTACCTCATCAGGCAGCGCAGTCATTGGCTGCGGGCTCTCTGTGGGCGGG
>PVIJ01012395.1:0-49855 GCA_004024925.1 Scalopus aquaticus
AACTCACACAACTCAACAAAAACAAAGCCAATAACCCAATCAAAAAATGGGCAGAAGAGCTCAAAAGGCACTTCTCCAAAGAAGAAAAGCAAATGGCCAACAGATACATGAAAAAATGCTCAACATCACTTATAATCAAAGAAATGCAAATCAAAACCACTATGAGATACCACCTCACACCTGTGAGGATGGCACACATAAAAAATACATTGTTGTTTTATTAGAAACAGTTTGTTGTGATTTTTCACTTGTTGCTAATCTTGCTTTCAAATTAAAGTTACTGTTACTTTAATTTCATCATTACTAATTTTAGTGTGATGTGGCTCTTTGGCTAACTATTATATGTAACTCTGTACGTTTGCATCAGCATTATTTTGGTCTACAATTTTCCAGTAACCCAATTTTAAGGCATGACTTCAGTGAGTTTAAGAACAAATTGTCTATACATCTTGTGGAGGTTCCTCAAAACACTAAAAATGGATCTAACATATGATCCAGCAATTTCACACTTAGGAATCTACCCAAAGAACACAAAAACACTAATTTGAAAAGAAACTTGTGACTCCTCTATTTATTGCTGCACTATTTACAATAGCTAAGATATAGAAACAATCCCAATACCCCAAAAGAGATGAATGGATGGAGAAGATGTGGCATATACATACAATGGAATACTACTCAGCAATGAAAAAGATAAACTCATGCCATTTGCAGCAACATGGATGGAGCTGGAAGGGATTATGCTAAATGAAATAAGTCAGAAGGAAAAAGATAAATATTGGATGGTTTCACTTATATGTGAAATATAGAAAAATTGAACAAAGGTTAGGAAAATGACAAAACTTGCAAGCTGACCATAAATCTGTGGCATACAGCAGGGGAAGGGGAAGAAAAAGGGTCAAAACAGGGGAGGGAAGAACACAAGGGACTATGGTGGTGGATCACGGTGCTATGGTGGTGGGAGAAGGGGGACTACAACTGAGATGAGAAATCAAATACTGTACAAAAATTAACAATGTAAGAAAATAAATTAATTTTTAAAAGAAATCCTCTATACATCTAGAGATAAAGCAGACACGTCCAGCCATCATCTGCCAAATTGTGGTGCCTTAACTAGCTGTGTGCCACCTATGCAATTTGTTCTGCTTCAATAAATGTACAAAGGGATTGCAACAAATGTACTAGATCATTTTTAACTTTTTAAGTCCTTGTTTTATAATATAGAATTGTATGTAAGCTTATAATTAGTGTCTGAATTTTGTTCATCATTATCTCATCTTAATTACTTGGTTCTTTGTCCATTGAAAGTTAGAAACAAGTAGGAGTGCAGGACATGGGTATTTGTCCTATTTAAATAAGCTATTATGTCTCCTGCCTCACCTAGGTTGTCTGTGTTCATCCAGTGAGTGAGAATTCCTGTTTCAGAGCCAGTGCTTGTATGTTTTAATATTGGCCAAAAGCATCAGAGTCTTCAGAGACCTGCCTTCTACATAATTTGATCCTCTTTTGTATTAGTTTCTTTGGACTTCTCTAACAAATCACCATACATGGGTGACATAAAACATGAGAAATTAATTTTCTCAATTCTGGTGGCCAGAAGTCTAAAATGAAGGCAGAATTGCTTCCTCTTAGAGACTCTGAGAAAGAATTTGATCTGAGCCTTTTTCTTAGCTCCTGGCAATCCTTGGTGTGTTGCGGCTTATAGTTGCACTAGTCTAGTCTCTGCCTCTGTGTTCATATGGTATTCTCCCCTGATGTCTGTGTCTTTATGTCCAAATTTTCCTCTGAAAAAGATATCGGCCCTTGTCTTAGGGCCCACCCTAATCCAGTATGACTTCATCTTAACTCATTGCATCTGCAAAGACCTATTTTCAAATAAGGTCACATATTCACAGGTATTGGAGATTAGGACTTGAAGATATCTTTCAGGGGGATACAATTCAACCCACAACATCCTTATTGATTGACTTTTTCTCCCCCTGGTATTAATTTTCTTGATTCTCTGTCTTGTCTTGCTGTCTTCAGTTAACCCTGTATATTCCATGTTAAAGCTTTTGAAGGCCTCCTGAAACGTTCCAGCTTGACTTCCACCCAGTGGTCTTCCAGTCCACACATCTGTGGTGAAACTGTACTTGCACAGAGTAGGCACTTGGTAGACACCTGCTAGCAAGATTTGGTTGTTCCTAAGGTCGCAAATGAAATTTTTTCTTATTTGAATAGCCAATAGTATAGAACATTTGAAAGTGATTACTAGCTACAAAAGAATAAGGATTTGACATGCATTTAAATTGTTTTTTTTTTCCCACTGAAAACATCAGTGAAAAAATGGCTTTTGGACAAGATAAGGCATTCATTATTGGCCTGTCAATGCACTTCTCTGTGGCTTGGTGCCTCACAAGGTCACCAAAACCAAGCATAATGGCCCATTATATGATATACCATACCTTATCTTTATGTATAATTGTGCTCCAGACAAACACTGTTTGTTTTGCATATGTGTGTATGTGTGTTTGTGGTTCTAAGGGCATTTTTATTTCTTGAGTATTTTTTTAAGGATGTCTAACTTCATCTAAATAAATATTGAGAACCCAGATACTATTTTCAGAGTTGAAGTTGAACCTCCCTTACCTATTTGCCTTCCATAGGCTGACCACTGTGTGCTGAGCGTAGATGTTTTGTTTGAAGAAAGCACTGGGATTTTTCAGCAGACATTGTAGGGCTTTGGTCTTATCAGGAGATAGTTCTCAACTGTATATTGTTATCTTAGTATTTGCCCTTTATACTGGAAATACCTGCTTATTAATGGTCTACATACTAGTTTGAAGGTATTTAGGAAAATAAATCATAACTTTTCCATTTTGTATTATTAGTAGAGTGTTTGCGATGGGAGTCACAGAAATGCCCATTGAAGTAAGTTCAAGTATCTTCAAATGCTCTAGATAAAATAGAACCAGGGATTATCTAAAGAGACTAAATGACTGCCTATATTCACAGACTAGTGATAAAAAAAAGGATTAAAGATAAAGTTATGAAAAAAGTGTACTAGATTAATATGGGCTGAAAGTTGGGTACAATAAAATGCTAGACACGTATAGTGGTAAAAGCAGTATTCACCTTGAATTTAGGACAGGATTAAAACAATATACTAATAAACTTTGTATAATAAACATATGTGGATACTTGTAACTAACAAATTCAGAAATTTACTTTCTTTTTAAGCACATGTGGGACTTTTCAAAAAAAGTACTATGTAATAGTCCAAAATGCAAATCTTAACAAATGTCAAAGAATCAGAACAATTAAGATCACATTTTTCCACTATAATGTAATTACATTAGAAATTAGAACTGAGAAATAAAAATAGTCAAAAGAAGGCCATATTGGAAATGAGAAAACACAGTTCTTGATAATGCAAGGATTAAGGAAAAAATTATAATGGAAATAAAAGTATTTAGAATGAAAATAATAAAATGACCAAACATCAAGACTTGTGAGATGAAGCTAAATTAGTGGTTAAGGGCTATTTATAGTTTCAAATGACTACATAACAAAAGCAGAAAAATTGTAAATTACAAGCTAAGTTCTCAAGTCAAGATTTTAGATGAAGTGTGTCACAGTCAAGCCAAAGAAAATGGAAAGGAATGTAAATCTGTAAATTAAAGGTATAATTTGTCTGAAAAACAATAGGAAAATTGTGGACACAAGTAAAACTGACTTCTTTGAAAAGATTAACAATAATAAGAAACTCAATCCAGAAGAACAAGAAAGTTAAAAATAGTAATATTAGAAATTTTAAAATAGAGCATAATTAATATGAGAAAAACACAAAAGGATACTTTTCATGATTTATGTTAATAAATTTGATAACAACTAAATATGTCAGTCCTTGAAGTATCAGTTTAATTGTCTTTTCTAGACACCTCAATCTTCAACAAATATCCCTTCTCTGAATATATGTGTTGCAACATGTACAACAAGCTCAAAGTGTCCTATTCTTGAAATTAAAATAGGAAATCATGAATACTGTATCTTCTTGTTATTTAATTCAGGTTCCAAAGGGTGTTTAGAAAAACTCAGGAATAGGCACATCCAGAAAGTGAGCCAAATGCTTCAGGTCCTCCAATAGTGTTGTTTTCTACAGTGTCACTTCTTTATGACATTGATGAGAAGAAAACAACACCAACAACAACCCAGCCTACCTTGATCAAAATGACACACCTTGAGGAGATGATTTTGCACTCTTGAAGTTGCAGTTTCCAAGAACATATCTATGACGTTACATGAGAACTTACTGTACCGCTGGGGCTGTAAGCCAGGAAAAGTGACTTTGAGACATCTTGAGTATGTCCCCAGAATAGAAAAATATAACCAGGAGGTTGGGAGCCAGACAATTTCTGGAAACAGGGACCAAAGTAGTGGTGGGAGCAGAAGAGGTTTTTGATTAAACTTAGGATGCACACTAGTTGGTTTGCTGATTGCTTGATTGTTGGGGCCAATTTTGAAGTGAATCTACCTCTTTGAAGACTCATATCAGAAGGGATAATGTCTTTTTCTAATAGTTGCCAACTCTGAAACTGAGAGAAAAAGTAAAGCAACTCAATAACTGTAATAATCCAGAAACCTTTACAAAATCTTTTACTGTCTGCCTATCTGCTGCTGTAATCCACTTAATAATAGGTATGAAATGGTTAAAATGGTGAAATTTTTGGCTCCTGGTTTCTGAAGCAGAAAAGTGAAATCAATGGACTTAATTAGAAGGCATTCACAGAGTTCTTAATTTTCCATCTCAGATTAATCTGGAAGTTGCTTTTTTTCCCTGACAAAATGCACTGACTTTGTACACCAATCCCCTTTGAGAGTTGAGCAAGATACCTTTTGGTCCCAAAGAAGTCAGAACATCAATGAAAGGGAGAAAAAGGGGGAAATCTTTCATGGAATATTAACTATCTACAGACATCTTTGGAGAGTATTCAAACTTCAGTTACTTATCTGCGGTTCTTATGGCCTTAGTGTTTGGATTTAAGCAGAAATTAGGAATTTCAAGTATTTTAATGATAAAGGCCTTTATAAAAGACTAAACCTATCAGTATAAGCCAAAATTATATAGGAACTGTGTAACACATAAAATACAATATTATGACATAAAAGACTAAAGCAGAAAAGTCAAATTGAGCAGTGGCAATAATTTTGTGGCACTAACAAATGAAAATGTTGAATGAAAAGTAAGGACTTTTTTCTTTGCTGCCCCCTTCATCTACCATTTTGTTTTAGTCTGTACCCATATAAATTGCTTTTTCACGTATTATAGCAAAATGATCGAATTATCTTTGCACCTTTCTCAAATCGATTTATCTCATCCCTTTCATTGCTAGTGACCTTGCTGCACTGGTGCTTCACCTGAGTCTCATCTGCATTATCAAATTTGCTTCTTTTCCCAGATACAAATCTGTAACAGTGTCATTAAAACTTTTAAACAGCAGTAAAGCATCACTATGCTTAAATCCGCATTTACCTTTTTGCCCCCTTTTATAGTAATCATGTAAGAAGTATTGTATATATTTCGAATCTCCCATTCCCTAGTCTTCTCTCTAGCCCTATCAGGTTTAACTTTAATCTTCTTTTGAAACCTGAGGCCTTACGTTCTTCTGATTCTGTTGGCTCCACCTGAAAAACACATTCAGAAAAATAAGTTCTCACCATTTCTACTACCCCCGGGGCCTGGTCACCAGCATCCCTTACCCAGATCCTGTTAGAGCCCCCGGACTCTTTCTTGCTTCTACCCTGATCACTTGCATCTGTTTTACATGCAGCAACATAACTTTTTAAAAAATGCAACTCACTAAAAGGCGTTAATTTTATGGTGAGAAGAGAATTGGACTTTTAGTGGTGAACTTTATGTATCAATGACAGATACAGAGGTAGATTTGTAATGCTGCACACCTGAAACTCAAATGATGTTACAATGCAATGCTACTTCAATAAAAAAATATAAATAAAAATGAATGAATGAATGAATTAATAAAACACAAGTCAAATCATGACATTTTCCTGTTTAAAACGCACTGCTCCTCATTTTATTTTGAGTCACATTCTAAAGTCTTACTGTGATATACCAGGTCCTGTGTGAATTTGTCCCTGCCTGCTTTCTCCTGTCATCTCCTACTGCTTTCCTACATATCCGTTAGCCATTGTGAGCTTTCTTGTTGTTGGAACAGGCCACATTCTTTTTCCCTCTGAAACTGTTATGCTTGATGTTCCCTCTTCCTGTCTTCACAGTGCTATTGTCATTCATAGCTTTGTTTCAAGACCATCTCAGAAAGGACTTCCCAGGTCACCCTACATGAAAAGCAGCTTCCTTCTCCCACTTATCACTGGTTGAATTAATTTATTAGTTTACTTCTTTGTTTGTTCCACTGGAATATAAACTCCATGAGGACAGGGACATGTCTTATTCCCATTTGTGGCCTCTGCATCTTAAAGAAAGCCTGGCACATAGAAGTAGTGCCAATTTCTTGACATATATAAGCAAAAGGAATGCATATTCATATATTTTCTCTTTTGTAGGAAACTTCTTGGCAATGTTCAGTATGAATCTCTTCCCCCCTCCAAACTTCTCCCCCTACCCTAAATAGGACTACTGTCACACAATAAAAGACCATCTTATTTTTCCTTTTCCTTCTCATTGCATGAATTAAATTTTTTGAGTAGATAAATAACAGATAATCAGCTTCACATGCAGAGAAAAATACTGACTCTTACAAGTCATCAGCCAATTGTCATTCTTTGGCCAATAGCATTTATATTACCATTGCCTCCTCTCTCTTTTTACACTTTCTTCCTTCCCCAAAGGCAATTTATTTGAAAGTTGTAAGCCCACAGACACAGTTGGAAGGTGATGATGGCTGATAAACAGCAGGTATATTGCCGCAGGGCACCCTGTGATTTAATGTACCAGTAGAATGTGGCTGCTGATTTATAGATTGATGGATCACAAGGACAGCCTGAGTCTATATTGGGACAGTAATGTCAGAGCCTCAGGATGATTGTCCAAAGCACAGACCAATATGTACTGAATAAATGAAACTGGAAGTCCTGGTGTGTCTTTCCTCTCGAAACCAAAACAAAAGCAAACCCACAGGCTTTATCCACCAAAGATTTACAGGGCAAGATAAGATTTCAGTAGCTTCTTCTCTAAATTGCTTCACGTGTACATGAGGTGTCTAATGTAGAAGCATTATGAACCTTGCTCAGGGGCATGTGCCGGCCATGACCGCCTCCTTGTGTCGGGGGCCCTTTGTCAATCCCTGGACACCATGGTACCTGTCTAAGATCTGGTTTCTGCCATATCACCCCACTGGAATTATACTCATCTAAACTGTTATACCCAGTTTTTATTTTCCAATATTTATTTAAATCTAACTGTATTAAAATAATTTGACTTGGATTTCATTAGCATAGACTCTTAAGTCATGGAAGAAAATTACTTGCTAACACTCACTTCTACAGAATTATGGCAACACCATCTTTTTCATGAGGCTTGTAACTAAAATCAGCATTGTGACTTGGTGTGGCATTTGCTTTGTACTCATAAGCAAATTAACTGTATATAGGATTGTCAGAAAAGTCAGGATGCATTTTTGCTTGAAAAATATAGAAAAAACTATGGTATGACTTTTCCAACAAGACAATAGAATTAATCTTTATAAAGGATGTCAAGCCATCCCTCCATTCCACAGAACTGGTTAAGACATAGTTTAGCAAATCAGTTAACTCACAGACCTTTAAGTCATTTATCCACTTATTCATTGTCAGCATCTTAAGAAAGGAATCATTCAATGTATCAATTTTTATGTTTATAAGATAAGAGTAATAGTAGTGTTATTTTATGAACTTTATAAGGATTAATTGATCAATGCAACTCATTTAAAACAATTTGTGACTCATACAGAGTATTTTTTAAATATTTATTACAAAAGAAGAGAAAATCTTTAAATGTTCAAATACATTCCAAAGAGTCTTCATTCTACTGCTTTACTACAAGGACTGTGCCATGTTTTATTTAGATCATCTTTCCAAATATATAACTAAGTGGTAAACATAATTACTGATATTTCCACAGGTTTGTAACAAAGACATTCAATTATGAAATAGTAGGACTTTTTGCTCCATTACTAAATCCTGAAACACAAATGTAAATTTAAAAAAAATTAAAAACCTGTACTCATTATTTCAACATTTTAGGAAATATCTTTGAACAGTTTAGAAATTGAATTTTATTTAATATTTTGTTGACAATTTAAAAAGCAATAATGAATGGCTGTCAAATAATCAGAAAATTTGTGTTAGTAAGGGAATCTTAACATTGGACAAAATTTGTAGCTATTTTTGGGCCTCCCTGGTGGCGCAGCGGTTAAGCGCTGCGCTGTGGAGCTGTTGACAGCGGCGACGCGAGTTCGACGCCCAGCCAGGGAGAATCCCACATGGTGCGGCAGACCTCTCCTGCCTTGCCTGCTGCTCCCCTCAGCAGTGTATTTCTGATCTGCCTGTTCTGCTACCCGCTCTGTCTCTGGTGAACCCTCTCGCCACCCCACGCCTCTGGTCTGTACCCCAGCTTGTATGTATAAATTAAAAAAATAAATAAATAAATCTTAAAAAAAATTTGTAGCTATTTTTAAATTTTCTCTGAGTTTAGTAGACTAATAAATGCAGAATTCATTTACACAATTTTCCTATTAGTTTGTGAAAATAAGCTACAAAGAAGCCCCTTTTTACAGAAAACATAAAAGGGAGAGAGAAATACAAGCACAGAAATTTCAGAAACTTTTATAAATTCTTACCATGTATGAAGGAATCAGATCAGGGGCTCAAAAAGCCAAGCCTATTTCTGAAGTTGATGAGCAGATAAAAATATGTATTCTGAAGCCTGAATACTCAGCTTTAAATTCTAGCTATGTGTCCTTTGACAAGGTAGTTAAACTCTTTAATTTATAAGAAAGCGTTAATATACTTTTCTGTGAAGAAAGTAGTACAGTTGACTCTTGAACAATATAGATTTTAACTGGGCAGGTTGATTTATATGCAGATTTTTTTTAATGCACAGGTTCTGCATTCACAGATTCAACCAATCTCAGTTGTTGGGGGTGAAAGAGGTGAGGGACATCCTAAAAGCAGTCCCCCATGGATACCAAGAAATACTATAGTTAAGTTTTAGGGATCAAGGGCCAACTGTACCTATATCTATGGTTTTTGTGAGGATGAAATGAATTCATATATGGAAAGTACTTAGAATAGTACTTGATAGTACATTCCATAAATATTAGCTGTCATTAATTTAAGAATTTATATGCCGGAAATATTTTGTCAAAGGAAGTAGGATGGAAACACAAAACAAAGGAGGAGGCAGAGGGATAGGGGAATTAGGAGGAAGAAAAGAAGGAAGAAGTAGTATAGAAAATCCTGGAGGATAACAAAGAAGGAGGAGAGGAAGAAGACGAGAAAGAAAAAAGAAAAGGAAGGAAGGAAGCCAGTAAGCAAAAAGGAAATAGGGAAGGAAAGTTAACATATATGTCAAAATCAACTGGCTACCCATGCAAGTGACTTCTGTGCAAGTGACTCATCAAAAATGTGTTCCCAAGAGACACAGGAAGGAAAGGGGGGATGCAAGACTAGGAAGAGTAGAACACTGAATAAAGGTGTGATATACAAGTTCCCAACATCAGTCTGGTCCTGTAGGGGAGCTGTAGAATATAAATGGTGCTTCAGCATTTGTCCTAACTCAGGTGTGAGCTTTTCTACTCTTCTACCTGTCACCCATAGCTTGACTTGCTTCAGGGACTCGTAACCTCCAGACAAGTTTTAAAGTCCTCCAGAATACTCCAGTGTCTCATAACAATTCTCCAAATTCTCTGTAGTCATAGGTGGGGCAGTTGGAAGAAAATGCCCCTAGAAAAAGCACGGAAGTGTTTAAAGATTCTAAGGGACCCAGATAGAACAAGGAAGGTCTACTGAACAATCATTCTCCCAACAAAGGACTGGTAATGGATGTGCAGTGAAGGACAAGGTTCCATAGAGGGTCTCACTGAGAAGGTGGGTGCTGAGTGGACTCACTTCTCTTAATCATGGAGACCTGAACTCTATAAATTCCACCAGTAGTAACTATAGTGATTTAAGTGGTTCCCATGATGATGTGTCAGGATGAAGAGAAACTTTCAGAAAAAGCAAACCAATTTGTTGTCTGATTTTCAAGATGAAGTTTTAATTCATTCAATTTTCCCTTTTCTTTAGTAAGCTCAGTGAAGGAATGAGGTTAATTTTGTCTTGTGAATAACATATATAACATTTCACTAGGCGATCTGTCATACTCCTCACACTCCACATAATAACAGAACTCATGCAGATTGCATGTTTTGGTATTTAGGAAGTGGCATCTATATTTACATATTACTATGTATATATAAATACATATGTGTATAGATATAAATATACGTGCATCTACATACTTCTCATTTGCATACACATACACAGATATGTGAAGAGATGCATCACAGGCCAGAGTGCAATTCAAGATGAGCTTTTTGGATTCAGCTTCTGGTTATCAAGCTGCTTATGAGATTACAGATGCGTGGTGCTCTGCATGCTAACATTTCTCTTACCCTAGACACCCAAAAGGCAAATTCAAAGACCAATTAGTTGTTTCCTTTATGCCCAAGAGTTTCTGGCAAACTCTAAGATGTCAAGTTACAAAATAAAGAAAAAAATAAAGAAAATCTGATTTTAACTTATGCTATTTGCCAGCAGTATTAACAAGAGATTAAGTTTAACTTTGGTGAAATTAAGTAAAGATACTTAGGAAAGTGGTTTCATCATCAGGGAATAAATAAGTTAAAACTATCAGGAATATGATTATAAACATTATACTATACTGTTAGCAGAAGACTGAGTTTGGAATCCCAGGTCTGATGCTTATTATTTGGGGCAAGTCCATTCTCAGAAGATTCACCTGTAAAGGGCAAAAAATAATAAAAGGTAATTATTAGCATTAATCTAGCTAGTATATGAGAAAATATTTTGTGAACTGACTAGAGCTACATGGTTGTAAAGTTTTAAGATTATAGTAGTCAGTCTTAATGAAGATCAAAGTGATAATGGCAGAGTTGAGTTAAGCTTACTAAGTCATTCTGCATTGGATAAAGATTACTGAGCACCTACTATGAGCAAGGGACATGCTGGTTTGGCACTGCAGAGGTGATTATGACAGAAATTGGTTTGTGTCCTCAGGGTTGTTTCAATCTAAGAAGATTCTTAATTTCTTGACCTCAGTCATGTTCAGTGTGCATAACAGAGAAACATGATGACCTTGGAAAAGCGCCAGGCACAACACCATGCAGAGTTAGACTTCACTGGGGTCATCAAATGTGGGCAAGAGACTCATTTCCCAGTTCAGCGAGTCTGTATTAGTCAAGGTTGTTTATTGCATCACCTCTCAACCTCATATTTTGTGTCCATCCTAGAAAAACCATTACACAGAGCACATGGTTTTATTTTTTTCATCAGAGCAAGGCTAATAATCAGCACAACTTGTTTTCTTCAGTTAGAATAATTTCAGAACCAGAGCAAGTTCTCTGGAGAACAAAATAGGCACAGACCATATTCGCCAACCTGATTCTAGGTGAACTGGCAAAAGAGAAAGAACTACCTGCATTCAAAATGAATATGAGAGAAAACATGCTGCATGTTGAACAATTCGATAAATACATGATGGTCTTTAAACAGCATCCCACAGGCAGTTCATTTGATGAAAGAAAATGAGACTTAAGTCTCATGAGAACCAAAAAAGTAATCATCAGCTTTGCTTCATTGGTGCTTCTCCTTCCTCTACCTTTCTTTCTCTTTTCCAGTCCTCATTTGAGGGTGTAGCCTATTTCATCTACATTCTTGCAGAGAGAAATGTTTTTAAGTTTGACAAACTTATTGGTCTATTGGTGCTAGACCAGCCTGGCCTGTCAAGTCTCTTTCACCTGGTCAAGAAGCCACGCTCGGCCCAAGAGAGTGGCTCCTTCCCTGTGTGTAGGAAACAGTTCATTCCATGAGACTCTTAGGTGATAATCTTTGCATTCTTTTCTCTTCGCCCTTCATCATGATTCTGTTATTAGCCATGTGAGTTCAGCTGTTAACTGCTCACTTAAAAGAAAATGATCTCTCCCCCCACTCTCATTTTGCCCAGGAACAGCCTGACAAACAAATAGCACCTGCCATTGCTCACAGAGAAAAATACAAGAAAATGGAAAACTAAAGGCACAAAGCATGAGAATCTCATAATGCCCGATGACTGATCTTGTTATAACCATTGTGCATCCTCAGATTTTTCCAGAATCTTAGATCTCTCTACTGAACAACAAACACACACACACACACACACACACACACACACACACACACGCACAGTTTGTTGGAGCAGCCTGCATGCCCCCTCCCACCCTCTGCCTGGAGCTTGATTGTCAGTCTCTTACACAAACCCAGACAATGCTCTCAATAGGCATCTTTTGGGGAGACAATTGCAGAAAGCATGATAACAGGATTTGTCACCCTGATGTAGCTGCTGTTTCAGCAAGCATTTCAATAATGAAAGAAAGTTTTACTAATTGTAAATGTGAATGAATTTCAGCTGTCTCTCCTTAAAAAAAATCTTTTGGAAGAAAGCCAATTAAGATCATCTGTCTAATGCATCTATTCACCCCCACTGCAGCAATATGTCAGTTATAATAGATGTCTAATAAACTCAGACTTCTCAGGACAGGGTGCTGAGCATGCTGAAACAAGGGAGAGAGCAGAGCCTCTACTTACAAAATGTTTGGAGGGGACTGATGAAATCTTGTTTCTGTGAGATTTGAATCCATCAGATGGTAGAGCTAGGGGCATTCGTAATATGCTGACACACCAGGATGGAGTGGGTTTTAAAGCTGTGATCTCTGGTATCCAGAGCAAGCCTTTTTCCCACTCAGAGCCTGGTGCATTGATTTTCATCTTTCCAGTGAAATATGAAAGGTCATTGTGAAAATCCATGGCCTGGCTACTGGATACCCACTGCCTACATCAAGAGAGCAAGTATTTATGTTAAGGAGAATCACAAGTGCCTCCAGGAACTGGAGCACAGGCACTTGTGCTGCAAATTCTTTTTCATCAAAATCTTCATGCTTCTTGATGGATCAAGCTTTCAGGAGATTGTCGTACCCTAGAAAGAGACTGCCTGAAGTTACCAGAATGTACTAACTTAAGAAACGACGTGACTAAATATCAGTACATTATTTCTCCAAAGACAGATACATATGGTCATTCCCAATTCTGACACATACCTGGGAGGTGACAGTCTTCCTTTATGCATGCTAGAAAAATTAATTGAACTGAAAATCCTGGGGAGATAACAAAGGGAGAGCATATCTTCTCATTAGCTTACAAGACATATGCCCATGAGTACCAGCTTTTCTCAACTATAGACTAATTCACCACATGACTGTTTATGCTTTCATAGGTCATGTTCAATTGCCTTTTACACACTTTGAAGTGTAACTGTAGGGATTGCAGTGTAACCATAGTTTCTCTATGTAAATCCTGTTCCCTTCAAGTGTGGGTCTTTGTCTCAGTTGCTAGTCTAGACTGCTCAGCTAACTGGTATGGCTTGTTGAAACCATGTCAGTTAGGCCATTTTGGTTTGTCCTTTGGAGTCATGGTCAAGGGTACTGTCTATACTGTGATGTCCAAACTATCTTTGAAACTTTACCACTTTCACTAATGTTCCCAGTCTTGACTTCTGCTCTCACTAATACCACAACCGCTTTGCCAACATCAATATGACCTCCAGTGCCACCCCTGCCATCACAGTTTGTGCAAACACCATGGATTTGTTGATACTTTGCTACCATCTGCCCTACCATTGCTACCATTCATTACCACTGCCCCAGAACCAAGGACATTAGCATGGTAAGCTGCATAATGGCCCAAAAAGATACCCAGATTCTGATCCCTGGAATCTGTAAATGTTATGTGGCAAAAGATAGTTTGAAGACATAATTAAATTAAGGATCTTGCCATGGGACGATTATCCTGGATTATCCAGGGATCCCAATGGGATATCCCATAAGTTAGAGTTTCTGTATTCCAAAATGGTATTTCAACATTATTCTCTACCAGAGACAAAAGAAGTTAAGAAGTCTCAACATCTGCACAAAAGTCCTAGAGCATGTTCCTTGCCTTTTCAAACCCAGATTGTTGCATGAGTGCAGTATGGGCCTGACCTCAAGTTAACATAAGGCAACTGCTCTGCAAGCAAACTATATAAAGAAATACTGATCTATACAATTTTTTTTTTAACTACAACAGTTCGAGCCTCAAACGGTAGGAAAAGTATCTTCTTTTCTCCAGTTTCACTTGACCTATTGTCCCAGCCATCCACGGTTTATGCAAATGATTTTAAATTATTCAGTTGAGCCTAGGTTATGTGTATAAAAATCAGTAGATATCAGTCTAATCTTCTTAAAAATAAATCCCTTGAGGAATTATCTGATGTTCCATACACTCATACATAAAAGGAAAGCACTAAAGGAAGGAAATGATCAGTTTTGTTTATTACCATGGGCAGGATTTATTAAATATCTATTTGCACATGGCTGGGTCCTGGGCAGGGTGGCCTTGCTTTCTTGGAGCTACAATGAGCCTGAATAATTTAGATTAGGTGACTACACTAATTGAATTTACCACGTAATTAGCTCACGGTTTTCAATTCACTTTGCCATGCAAATCCTTTCTAAAAAGTAAAACCCATTCTAATTTAAATGTTTTTTAAACACTTCAAAGTTTGGTCAACCAATTTATATATTTAAGCTAGAATATCTCTTTAGAAATATATTTTTGAAGATTCAATGTAGTATAGATGGGATAATAATTTATTTTTCCTTCATAAAGTTACATGAATTACAAACAATTTGGAGAACTGACAAAAATACATAATTTTATTCTATTTTTCCTTAATTTTTCCTATACTTTATAACTGTCACATAGCTAAAATTAGAATGTAGGTAGTATTTAAAATACTTAAGTAAAATTTATTTAAACGTTTGCATTTTTTCATTGAAATTGTAGATAATCATCATAGTGTCTAAGATAGTTAACATTAGAACTATTAAAATTCATGATATTTTAAAGTGTAAAACCTGTTTGCAAACGATATTCTGAAAATCAGTCTTAAAAAACTGAAGATATACCAAACATATCTGTCTCTTCCTTCTTGGTATAATAAAATTATTACTTTTACAAAATCTATAACCATCATGTTGGTTACATGTAATAGAGTCTTATATGGCTGCACTGGGGCCTTCAAATTGTCAATAAATCTAATAGCCTATCAATAAAGATCATATAGAATATACATCAATGTGACCTGGGAAATGTAATTCTTAAACTTCTGATTATTTCATCAGTTCTTATGTGATGTTTAAAGTACATATCATAAACCATACTACAAACTAAACCTTGATTTCTGTAATGTCTACGTTGTAGTAAATTAAACTACTAGTTATATTTTTTAAAAAGTCTAAAAAGCATTTGGAACTGTAAGATTGCTTTAAAAGGAAAAACAAATGTAACAATTCAAGTTTATACAAATAGAAATAGAAACATACCAGCGAAATAAAAAATAAGAGATTCTGAAGAAATACTCATCTCTGTAGTGCCTTGGAGGCAGTGTAGAACAATGGAAGGGACATGTAGTTTGAAACTAACTAATTTGGGTTTAAATCTGACTCTGTTCTCACTTGGTGGTTATTTGGGGCAAGTCAGTTAACCACTTTGAGCTCAATTTTCATTATCTGCTGAAAACAGCAGTGCTATTCAGAGGTTTCCCCAAATGTATAATCTTTACAATAAATACTGCTCTAAAACTGTGCTATCCAATATGGCAGTCACTAACCTCACATGACTATTTAAATTTAAATTTTTCAAATTTAAATGTTTTAATTAAATGCAATAAAATGTTCATTTGCTCAGTTGCATCAGCCACTGTTCAAGGGTTCACTATGAAGCTAGTAGCTATCTCCATGGACAGTAGAAACAGAGAGAATATTTCCACTGTCACAGAGAGCTCTCTTAGATAATTACCGGTCAGATTATAATTGCTATGTGAAGAAAAATTGGGTGTCATAATACTTTGCAAACACTGGATTAAACATGGTGAAATCTATTTCTACACTACAGCATATCTTAGCCACTTTGATGTGTGGAATATGGACATCCAAAAGGGTGACATTCTAGCAGAGACTGTCTGATAAAAATCCGCCCTTCTCTTTTTTCCTTGTAAACACAACCCATGGCTTGTTATTACTTGAGATTGTATTTATTCTCTATTTTATAAATTTTTATCTGACTGTATATTAAATATATAAGAAACATTATTTATTTGGCAAAGATCTTTTGAACTCAGGAAAGGTAAGTGTGGCTCCCAGGCTAAGACTTTATATGAGACCCACTTCTGAAATGCTAATGGTCCACTTCTGGAAAAATTTTTATTTCTAGTGAAAGAGATAGATGAGCACACTATGACATATTCTGTTTTCCTTCCCCCCCCCCCCCCGTGGCTTGTACACAGTGAGTAAGGATGTAATGCATTGAGCTGTGGCATCCTGTTTTCAACCATAAAGAAAATGTAAGAAAACAGAGATTCTGACACACAACCCTGATTCTTGAAGTTCCTGAACCAATCCTAGAGACAGCTACTTCCAGTTTTCTTAGGTGAGTGTTAAATGGCTTAATATCTGCAGGGCTCTTAGAATGCTGCCTGACACATAGCATATGAAAGCTTTTGTTTTATTATGGCTTATGCCACTCTTGCACAAATATTCTGTTATTCAAAGTCAAAAGTGTTTTCACATATAGTGAATTCTGCTTTACTGCCTTAGGGGCTCATGTATTAAAAACACCCGCCGATTAGGTGATTCTGAATGCCCTCAAATAAAGTCTGAATATGTTTTTTTTTTTTAAGGTTTATTGAATTCTCAAAGAGATTTGGCCACAGAATGCTTTAAAAAACTTTCTTATGGATCTAGTATTCTCAGGAATACTTGGGGGACACTCTTGTAAGGATAATATAAAGTACAGGTGTACTTTTCAGAATTTCTCCCCAGTTAATATATTCCAATCAAATGTCTCTTGTTTGTTTAAGATTTATTTTATTTATTTATGCGTATAAGAACTGGGGTGTAGGCCAGATGTGCAGGGGGGTGAGAGGATTCACCAGAGACAGAGTAAGGAGCAGAAGAGGCGGATCCACTGAAATACTGCTGAGGGGAGCAGCAGGCGAGACAGAAGAGGTCTGCTGCTGTGCCATATATGGGTCAGCTCCATGTCTGGGGATCGAACTCATGCAGTGGTGACAGGCTATAGCTTGATAGTGCTGAGACTATAACCCCTGTGCCACCAGGGAGGCTGGTCTCTTGGCTTTTAAATACTCAATGCTGAGAATATATTTGTGTGTATCATAGGTAGAGGGAGAGAGAGAGAGAGAGAGAGAGAGAGAGAGAGAGAGAGAGAGAGAGGTGTAGTTACAGCTATAAAAACGGGTATGTCTTCCAATATAATGTTTTTCAGCTGATACTATGAATAATATATATAGTATATATGTTTACAGTAGCAATATATACACACATATATAGTATTTTTTGGAATATGTTTTCATTTATTTTTCTTGGTTAAGTACTTTGGAATAGAATTGTTGAATAATAGGGTAACTTTAAAATAATTGCTTATAAAAACTTCCTTATTAATCATATAAGTTGCTTGATAATGAAGTTATACTTTAAGTATTTTGCACTCTAACATGATAGTTTTTGTTTCTTTATAAGTACTTTACTACCTTTTAGTGAACATAAGAAACTGGTTTGGGAGTTTGGGTGAAAATGAAGTGCGTTAGAACTTTTCCCATTTAAAATGGTGAGAAATAGGCTCCTGATTAGCTATATCATGGACAAAGTCTGAACTTCAAAAATTTCTGAATTAAATGAGTAAAGCTTTTTTGTGTATAAGGGGCCAACTCTTCTTGGACACTGTATTTGTCTTTTCCACAGATCCATCTTGTGATTCTAGAACAGTTCTCCTGAATGAACAGTTTCATTTCTTGGTGATTCACTAAAAGAATTTCAAAGAAAAAAATTAGGTTAATTTTACAGACATCTTCTCACTTATTTTTAGTAATAGAAAAATTTTTAGTTGTGATTTTATTAAATATATTTTAGTGATTGACTTTTGGTGATAACAGAAGCACTCAATAGAGCTTTAGAATTGTAAGTTATATACATTTGTATAAAATGAATATCCTGGACATGATTTTCTAAAGAAAATTATCTAGGACTTAGTGAAAGGTCAATATATACATTGGCAAAATTTGTAATTTAATATATGGGCAATTTATCCCAAATATGTTTTCTCCATGTTGTTCATCTTGTTCTTCATTTTTTTAAGAAATGAAAGATTCTTGTCTTTGATTTAGCATAAATGTTTTTTTGTATGTACATGTGAAGAAATAGAGTAATATAAGACACATCTATATTTTCACTTGAAGTTTCCTCTGTGTCTACTGAGATTCAAATTATTTTTTGATAAAATATAGAGGAACTTTTTCTCTATTTATAGTAAATTTTAAATATTAGATTAGCAAAGACAATGGGTAAGAAGTTGGTCAGACTTAACATTTACATTTTTGTAGCAAGGATACTTGAATATGAATTCATTAGTCCTTTGTGAATAGAAATGTCTTCTTTTATCATCTTTTCTTTGAACAGAACATACTTAGTTCATCAAATTCTAGATTCTCTCTGAAATGCATCCTGTGAACACCTGCTATAAATTTCAACTTACTGTGAAGGCATCATTAGCTTGTAATGGTGTTATATTTCCATTAATACCTGTACGTTTCTATTCAGTCTTTCTTTTTCCAAATTAAAAGTATTAAAAAGTGGCATCAAATATCATTTATTTTTTTCTTCCTCAGAGGATCTGGACAGAAACTATTACCTTCAAATCTTCTGTGCCATCTTTATTGAATATTTTTAGGAAGACCTGAACTGACATACTTACTGTTGACTTCAGAGCTATTGTAGTATTTCTTCTGTGATATAAAAGTAAAAGAATAAGGTTGGAAAGGATATACATTCAGAGTTACAAAAAATAACTGACAATATGTTCTGATTGACCAGAATTCAACATATTGTATCATATGTGGTACAACTAGTTTTTTAAGAAAATACCATTGAATAAATGCAACCTTCATATTTCTGTGCTGTAACCCATAGACATGACATTCAAGAATATTTGCAATGAAGAAAAGTTAGAATAAAAGTAAGTTATTTTTATCTTGACTTACATATAATATTAGCATTCATAGTGAATTGTATTAAAACAGAAAATCTTGTGGTAGACCTTATCAATCTTCATTTTTAAGCTTGTATTAGTTAACCAAGGTATTAATTCTGCATCATTCTAAATTAGAAAATGAAAAACTTAGTTCAGTTTCCTCCTACTAGGATTGATCCTTTGTTTATTCATGAAATAAGCATTCATTTATTCATTTAATAAGCACTTTTCAGTGTCTCTATATAAGGTGGTTCCTAGAAATAAATACAAAAGCTTGATAAGTAAAATAATTACATTTACACAGTGCATAGTAGGTCTCAAAACAGAATTATCAGTTCTTTCTGGGGAAGCAATATGATGATTCTTGAACCGAGTTTTAAGTCAAATGTTTCAAAGCTGAGTTGTAGAGTATGCCTGGGCAGAGCGGAGGCAGTAGAGATGAGAGGTATGAAGACAGAAGAAATGAGGAGACAATAATTGAGTTGATGTGGATGTGAAGGAGAGGAAGACGTCTTGTAACAGCGACTTAGTGAATGGTGATGCTGTTTACTGAGAGGAAATAGTATGAGATAGTTGATAAAGAGGTAACTTTGAACTCAGACGAACTTATGATGAGTCATATCTGCGAAGAGATTCCACTAGGGATATAGATCCACAGATCTGAGTTCATGAGAGATGATGTTGTGAATATAGAAATCTTTCTAAATGGCTGTTAGGAAGATAAAATGGACTTTGCAATGGATGGCCTTCCTTAGGGAGAGTGTATGAAGGGAGAAAACAAGAAGGTGTGGCTAGCCAATGGTTTTGCCAGAATGGAACATAACAAAGGTATAGGAGAGCAAACTAATGATCTAGAATCAAGAGGCCTCTGATTGCCAGGCTGAGGGAATTGGATTTTCTTCTAGGTTCTGTGGAACAAGTGAAGTTCTTATAATTTTTATAGGAGCTTGACCAAAGGTTGGTTTCAGAGGATTATAGGTTACAGCCAGATGATCCAATTTGGAAGCAACTGTTGATGAGCGGTGCAGAAGAACCTGGTATAGATGACCTGCATTTTAAAACTCTAGAAAAGAGGTGGGGCTCAGAGACATTTTAATAGATGGCAGTTTCTGAGGAATAAACAATGATAGGATATGGGGGAAAGAGTTATGTGACTGAAAAGACATTAAACACCACTGATAGCAGAGAGCATTGAGTATGAAAGGAAGAATGAAGGAAGGACGTTGATTAAAGTTTCAATTTTAAACAAGTTAGAGAAGAAAGGAAGATACCTGACCAGAGCTTGCCCAGAGCCAGAGGAGGGCTGTTAGGCCTGGACACGAAGAATGGAAAGTCCTCTGAGGAGAGATGATAACTGTCTCCGTGAGAATGTTTCCTGTCAGAGAAAAGCTGTCCACACTGAGAATCACAGAATAATAGAGGATGCATTTAGAGGAGATTCTGAAGAGTGAAGAGTTTTGTGTTTCAGTTGTCATTTGATACCTCTGGTCAGACATTAATAGCGGGAGGATCAGTGCTTTTTTGCACTTATCGGTAACTATGCTAAACTGAACACCAACCTGCACTTTGAATTATTTCTTTTGCCCACGATTTAAACATAGTTATTTAAAAATATCACTTTCTTGATCTTTTTAATATAATGTTGTAACTCAGACTTGGGATTTCAAACAGTTTTTCTGAGAAGACTGTGACTGAAGTCAAACTCACCTGAAAAGTTGGAGGTTAAAGGCCACAGCTTCCTACTATCACTAGGGTAATATGCACACAAGGCCTAATGTATTATTAACTGTTCAAAATGTACTCTGGTTCCTGCCGCTTCCACAGACCAAGTATGGCAGCCTGCATTGTTTTGCAAAACACCTTTCAAAACTGGCTTCCAGTTTTGCCATACCTGCTGACATTTAAAAATAACAGTTGTTTACTTCGTTTTCATTTCTTGGAGCAAATAAAAGTAAAAAAGATACTGTTAGCATTTGGGTCCTGGAGACACAGTTGGAGATTTTTTTTTTCTCTCTTCCTTTCTTGCTGTATCATTACTATTTTTTTTTTAATGAAAGGTTGTTATTTTTGTTGATTGGCCAATTAGAGGAGCCAGTGGCTGCTACCTACTTCTAATCCTTAATTCTATTGTAAAACCTCAGAGGCTAATGCTGCTTCAGTCTTGCCCTAAAGAGACATAAAAGGATACATTTGCAGTTAAGTCTCCCGGCTGATGAAGGAGCATAAACCATTGATCACCATGCGAAATGGTGAAAACTGAAAAGGAATCCAATTTATTTTAAATAAAACTACTCTGTTCTCCAGTGACAGATTCTAGAATCAAGACAACAGAAAGGAACTGACAGCAGATGTTTTAGAGCCAAGACACAGAGAGACTGAGTAATAGTATAGAAAAGAAATTGCTTTGAACTTCACCCCTGCTTTAAATACTTCAAATCAATAGGGTCACAGAGCTCTTTAATAGAGTGATGAGGTCTTGCCCTAGCAGGTCTGCACAGTGACAAGTTGATGTGCTTCCTAGCAGCAGCGTCATAAAAATGGCAGGCTTCGCCCTGAAAGGGGGCTTTGTGTGAGCGGGGTCCATTTGCAGTGACTCCCCTGTATGGCCACTCTGGAGAGCCAGGCCCTAATAGTCTCCATCTAAATGGGACTGACCTCATGAATTACCTCAGGAAACTTAATCTATAAACTGGCTTCTTCTTATGCAGACTGATGAATTCTTGTTTATTCCTAAATGGCTGTCACAAGACCTATTCATCAAACTCTTAAGGGGGGAACGGAGGCCCGCAGAAGCCAGCCTCGAGTGCGGCACCATTAAATAATCATTAGGCTTCACGGCTAGTCTTGAGACCCACTCCAAATCCACAAAGCGGCCTTCTTTTTTATTTTTTAAACTATTCATCAGAACTGCATTTAGATGAGATTCTGACCTGATAGAGAAAAAAGAGTGCTTTTTGTCACTATCAGTTTCATGGCTGTGTTCTTTCTCTTTTGAGAGTTTTTTTTTAAACAAAAGTAAAAGAAAATAAAGGCAGATGGCCAACTCTTTTCAATATCCGTTTGCTTTATTTGAGCAGTTTAATGTAGTGAAACAGAGTGAAATGTTGCTACTTGCTAAATGGTAAACAACACCATTACCCAGAATTCTGCTGTAGATTGGTACAAAACAGGGTGCTGGTGATTAATTAAACTGTTGTTGTAATTGTAATGCATGATACATAATAGATAGTGTGCAGTGTATTTTAAAAGCAGCAAATTAGCAAATAATAACTTTCCTACATAGCACATCTCCATTGCTTGCTGCTAATGCATAAATAATCAAAAATAAAAGGCCATTATGCAGCTACCTAATAAAACGAATGCTTCTGATGTTCACCAATCTATAAACATGTGCCAGTTGAGCTACACACCATGGCTGTTGGGGTCAGGTGCCCCTGGAGGCAACAGGAAGAATTTTCTCCCCAGTGGGCTTTGCACTGTGGACCGAGTGATAATATTCCTTCTTGGAATATGAGTAACAGTCATGCATGCAGTGGCCTTCTACATGCATATTATGCTTTTGTGAGATACCTGCTTGGGCTACTGAAATGACTGCACAAGTACCTTTAGAGAGAAAATTATAAAGTGATAAAAAAAAAAAAGCAATCTTATAATAATACTACATTCACGTTTTGTCTTCGGCTTCTTTTTTTTTTTTTAATGACAATGTCAGTGGGTTCATTTCTCCTTCCCATTTGTCTACCTGAAGTTTTCTGACACTCATCAGGGAAAGAATGAGATGCAAGAAAAGATAATTTAGGAAAATGCGTTTAAGCCGGCCCCTCATTTGGGATGACTGAGCTGAAAATGAATATATGGGAAGATGTCCTAGCACATTATCAGGTAATTTCTAGGAACATGAGGAACTTTTGCTGTGGGATCCTTTTCTTCCCATCTTACTCAAGCTAAATGATCAACCTTGGATTTTTCCTTTTAGCAGCTTTATTGAGGTATGATTTACATACCATAAACTTCACCCATTTTAACCACACAATTCAATGATCTTTAGTAAATTTATAGAGTCGTGAAGCCATTCAATTCAATTTAAAGCATTTTGAAAGATTCTGCGTGCCCATTTATAGTCAACCCCGTTCTGATTCCCAAACCTAGGCAACCACTATTCTATTTTATGTCTTTAAAATTGCATTTTCTAGACTGTCATATAAATGGGGTCATACAATATGCAGCCTTTTATTTTTGGATTCTTTCATTTAGCACAATATTTTCGATGTTTGCAATGTATCACATATCAGTATTTCATAACTATATGACTGAGCGGCATTCATGTATGTGATGTACCACATTATAGTTATCATTTCACCAATTGATGAACATTTGGATGTATGTTTTCATTTCTTTTGGGTAGGTTTCTGGAAGTGCAATTGTTTGGGTCACAAGGTATACTTACTCAACCTGGAATTTTAGAATGACCTCTCTCCACTTGGGAAATCTTATTGGCAATACAGGACTGAGGAGCTGTTAGTCATCATTTGTAAGTTGGTGGAACTGACACACACTGGGTCTGCTAACATCTCCACCATTTCCACCCACAAGACCATAGTCTCAGCCATATAGCTCACCCCTTAGGCTGATTTCCCTTGAGTTGCAAAGGCAAGAGAGAACGGGAAACAACCAACCCAGACTTGGGTAGCATGGTTTGGGTGATTTTGATTAGCTGACTTGCATAAACAGAAATGCTTTGGCATGCAATAGTAAGCATGTGGACCAGCAGCAGTAGCCCAGTGTCTAGAAATAGGGAGGGGTAGTAGCTGGTGAGTCTTCTCCTTTAGCCAAGTGCTGTTTCAGGAGGAGGATGAGTGAAATGCTACAGCACTTGGCCAGCACAGAAGCTCCCTTTCTGTGATACTGTTTAAGTGGGTTTTTTAAATTCCGTAAATATATTTCCCGAAGTCTGGGGCTCAGTGTTTTCCACTTGCATAACCATTAATTTCTGTACAAGAGCACCTCCTGGCATTCCAGTGGCTAGAAATTATTTTAGGTCACATGGTCACATTTTCTACTACCAGTCTTTGGCTTGGAGGGCTGAAAAACCATACTCCATCCTACTGATACTCTCTGTAAATAAACACAAGTGATAATTTCCCTAAAGTGTAGTCTAGTAAAACTCTGATCAATTCTATAAAGCAAAATGTAGTTGCTGCTTGGCCTGTAAATAAAACATTTCAACACTTACCATCCTTCTTTAATAGTACAGGTAGCATATAGTCAATAAGGATTCGTGTGTGCGTGTGTGTGTGTGTGTGTGTGTGTGTGTGTGTGTGTGTGTGTGTTTATCCTTCAGACACACGATTCTACTCTCTGCCCCAGAGGGGTATTCAGTAGAGCTCAAAAAATTAGCCAAGTGAAACAAGGACATCCTGGGAGGCAAAAGCAGTCTAAACCCTGCAGAGTGACTTCCCAAACTTCTGTGGGATTCAGAAGTTTCATGAAGCATAGATACTTCCTGGTGGGAGATAAGAACATTATGTACAAATAACTCTGTTTGCACAGGGTGTGTGCCATGCACAGGTTCTGCCTACATTTGTTTCTTCACTGTGACAGCATGATTTTTAAAATAGCATAAGGGCAGAGTGATGCCTTTATTTACTTAAGGTTGTCTATGCTGAGGAGCTTGGATATGGCACAGAGAGTTTCCCAGGGGGAACACATGCAACTAGAATAATGCAATCAGACAAAGGGTGGGGATCTCAGTCACATTCTTTACAGGTGTCTTCCTGTTGGTATCATACAGTGTGGCCAAGGACTGACATGTAGATGGGGTGAAGAATTCTAAAATTGTTAATTAGTTTTATTCTTCCAGTTGCCAGGAGTTGAGACTCACCTAAGCCACTGTAAGAAAAGGGAGACTTACTTTAAGGATAAGTGTGATGAGAATTGGAAGTGAAAGTCCATCAAGAGTCCTGGAAACTCTAAGGGATCTGTTATTTGTGACCAGCACAATTTCTGAGTCTCCCAGGATGTTGACTGATGGTCATCAGTCTGTCTGCAGACTCTGTTGTTTTTACCCACTGTGGATGACTTAGTTTCTTCCTCTTCTGCAAACTAAGTAGGAGGTAATTCATCTTATCAGTCATAGGAAAACCATCACCTCTACTAGGTAGAGTACTTTGCCCAAGTCGGCTCTTAGGCTACTTAAGGAGCAATGAGTGATTCTTGGGTTGCTTTCTCATTCCTGTATATTCACTGTAGATTTCTGCATAAAGGTCGGCAAGGACTCCTCCCTAAAGCTGTTCTTTGGAGAAGGAGCATTTGAATATGGTGGGAAGTAGGTTAATCAGTTCAGTGTAGAAATTAAAAGGAGAATAGTCCATTTTCCTGCATCAAATAAGTAAATAAAAGGCCGATATACAGGAAAGGATGTAGGTCCTGACTACTAAAAAATAATAGGTGAGCATAGGTTGATTACCTTGTAGTTCCAGGAATTATTTGCTCATCTGCAAATGAAAAAAGCCTGTGGGTCAGAGAAATGGAGGCTTGCCCTAAGGCAAACAGCTGCAAGATACAGTTTGGACTTGAACTTAAGCTTGATTCTAAGGCTCCAAAGTCTATGCTCTCTCCCAGACTCTTTGAATGATGGATAGGGCTGGTCTTCTCCATCCAGGGGCTTAAATATGATTATAAAAATCAAGGTAACTTCCAGAAAAGAAGATAATTCTATCTCCTGAGAGTGTATATGTCAGAAATATTGTATACATGTGAATTATTACTATAGACATATACTTTTCATTTTATAAGCACATGAAACCTCATTTTCAGTATAGAATGTGGGGCTCATTTGTTTTCTATTTACTGTAGGAGGTTTATGAATGACTTTCTTGGCATAGCTGAGGATGAGGCAGATACCATCACCCTATGTGACTTCATCTAACTTGCTTGCTTTCATGACCCCACAAATTGCTGAGTAATCACTATCACCTGCTTGTGTGCTCAAGTTGCTTTGTTTAAAATAACTATCAATAGTCTTTACATTATCTGAATAAGAACAAAATTCTAATGCTATTTCTCATTAACTTAGCAAATGAGGTGATTTCTAAATGGGAAACTAATTCAAAAGCCATGCTCGGCTTAAATGACTTTTTACGTTTTTCTGCCTTTTAATTTCAGAAACATGAGCTATTTTCTTTAGATAAGCTGTACTCAATTTCTCTGAGGTAGTTTGAAGAACTTGTGTTTAGATTTAAGATACCTTTTAAAAAAAAACCCTCCTAATATTGAAAAAAGGGAAAAAAACAAAACAAACCTACAAACAGTTGACATAAATGCTCAGCAGTGTGAATCCCTTGTCTGTTTCCCCAGGGTAGTCTCACCACATAAATGCCTGCAGCAGCTTCTAACCCTACAACCTCCGAGCCCCAGAAATCTGAGTCTCTGTGTTTTCTCACTGTGGTGTTTGGATATTTCTGTCTTGTTCTGTTTGAGAGTCTTCCACTCATGGTGTATGTGGTAAACTGGGTTTCCTCTCTATTCAGTAAAGAGCTCTCTATGGGGTTGGAGCTCTCCTTTCAGTACCATTGATCTGTTGGAGGACCACCTTGTCCTGCTAGAGAAGGTGTGATTTGCTTGCCGGTTCCTTCCTCTCTTGCTGAGTGGGTCATCTCTCTGGGAGGAGGTTGGAAAGAATTGGGTGCTTTCTTCACATGCCGACATCATCAGTAAGCCTATAACTATTTAAGTTTTCCCAGCAAGAAATCAAGTACAGTTTGCTTCCCTAGAAGAAGCTGTCCTAAATGTGAGGAGCTCATCACACACAAAAACCTCTGAGCCTAAAAGTTGGTCTTCCTTATTTTCTGTTCTGGTTCCAATCAGTTATAATGTGAGATTCCAATGTTCTAGCTAAAGAAACTTCATTATCCTCCTAGAAAACTAGTAACTCACATGCTTTTTTAATGTGGGTTTTTTTCCAATCTAATATTTTAATCTAATTTTTAAAATAATTTAAATTATTAATTTAATAATGTCAAATTCCATTTTCTCTCCGAAAAACTTCCAGTCCAAACAATTATGATTTGCTTTATTTTAAAATATTCCACTGGGTTGATATTAATGTTATTTTGATGTACTTTTAAGAAGTTTATGACATTGTAGGGCATTACAAAACTGTGAAAAGCATTTCATTTGAATTCTTTGGTTCCTAACCTCTGAAAAGAAGAATGAATGTCAAAATGAGCATGGGATGAAAATAGTCCACTTTTTTTTGGAAGCCAGGTTTTCCTCTTAACTATTAACTGATGGTAATTTCCTGTATTCACAGACTTGTTAATATAGCACCTTCATCCCTAAAGATTGTATTAATAGAAATTACATTTAAATTATACACCTTTGACCAGACAAGAATTTATAAGTATGGTTCCTTGAACATTACTGAATATTACTATTAAATGTCAGCATTTTAATTGTGTTATCAGACATTATAAGACACTCTCTCTCCAGGAAACTTTTCAAAATTTTAAAATTATTTAGATAAACATGAAAATTAAATTCATATAAATTCAGTACAGTATAGGTTTTAAAGTTGTTTCACATACAATATGATGTCTGATCCTCAATCCAATAATTTGTAAGAAGTAGGGTGAGAGTTTCTGAGTTTAAATGTATCAGAGAGTGAATTTCAAAGCTGAGATGAAAACTCAGGTCTCCGTTCTCCGAGTTTAATACTCTTCTTTCCTAAGAGTCAATATTACTGAAAAATAGCATCTCAGAGTCCAGGAGAGTCTTAACAGTTCTTGCTCAATCTCAGCCAAGAACCCACGGTATAGGGGAAGTTATATATACCTGACAGTTTGAGGCATTATCAAGGGAATAACAGTTTGTGTTCCCATTACATGTGTGCAAACTCATCATTTTTGGTCAAAGTGTAATCCCAGTATGATTTCCCCTGGATCCTCTGGCTCATCTCTCTTTGCTCCCAAATGGTCGATGTTCAAACACCAAGTAATAAGAATAAGCCAAATATAGTTAGGAAAAGAAATTTGCTGTGAAGAAATGTAAAAGCCTTGTACCACAGAGGTCTTTGGCCAGAGGTTTGACTTATATTGATGGGATTGATCATACTTTTATTGGTTTCTGCTCCTCTCAAAAGCCTATTAAATATGTCTCAGGAGATATCATTCTTCTCTAGTCATAATAATTCAAGCATAAGTTAGTAAAGTCTTTTTCATGAGGAAGATGACAAGGAGAACTACCCCTATAAAGTTCTGTTCTCTTTCATGATGGAGTCATTCTGTTCTGGGGGACACCAGGTTTAGAATGAACACAATGAGCACATAATCTAGTAGAGACACCCTCACCTCCCACCAGCACAACCTCAAAAATCTTTAGTTCCCTGAAAGTATTTGATTAAAAATAAGGTTAATCAGATTTAATGAAATTATTAAATGAACATGATGAAATTTGATCCATGGAACACGAGTAGTCATTTACCATAGCACTTTGAAATATTAACTAATGCATACTTTTTGTGTTCATTAGGATCTCATCACCTTTGGGGTGCAGAATCTTAAGTCTCAAGCAACTAGGAAGCATTTATGTTGTTAGCCATAATTTTGGGTGACTATGTGACAGAGGAAAAGCAAAACTTACCATGCATTCTCTCCTCTTGCCCTCCAAGACTAAAAATCAATTACTCCAGATTGGAGAAGGAAGAGAATATAAAGGTGAAAATAAAAAATTAGGGGTATTGTTGGTCCCTGAAGAAGGGGATCTCAGTCTGATTTCTCTGAGTCCTGAAATAGGCAAGTGTGGAAGTGAAGATTCAGTGGGAAGTAAAATGGAAAACTTTTATAAAGCACCCTTGAGGAATTTATAAGCTAATATTAAAATATATAGCTACAAATATTTAAAAAATGAATATTTTTTATTGAAAATAGTCCTGGAATTTGTTGCACTGACTAGACTGACCAATGCTTGGTAAATTAGGAGGAAGAAAGCATTATCTGAAAAGTTCAATGTCTTTAATTGGCTCAATCTGGGTATGACTTTTTTTTTAAATCATTGGTCAATGATTACTTATGCTACCACAGCCTAGCTAGCAAGCACTAGGGGTTGTTTTTTTTTTTTTGTTTGTTTTTGTTATATATATATATATATATATATATATATATATATATATATATATATATATATATATATATTTGTTTTATATCCCTTAACTCCAAACAACCCAAAATGTAAGAAACTTTTGTCATTGGGGTTTGGGGATGTCAGCAACAGAAAGCAGAGTTTTAATGACTTAAAAAGAAAGTAATTTTATTACAAGATTATGGGAAAGCTGCAGGATGAAAGTGACTGAAGGCCAGCCAGGGAAAGGGTCAGTTACAATTTCAAGGGACTCAGAAACAGTCTTCTCAGGCCCTGTGGCAGAAAGGAGTCCCATCCAAGCCTATTCATTCTCCATCCATAAACTCATTCACTATCACTAAACTCATGATTTTTATTTTAGAAAGTGAACTTGGGTGATGAGCTTGCCACCTGGATAGAAGGTTAGGGTTCCTGACTGACAGTACCACCAAGCTGCATTCAGTGGTTTAGAGGGGATAACCCCCATTGGAAACCATAATTGTGGTACCCAAAGAAAGAAGAGTTGGTGTTAGAGTCAACCCAGAACACATGTTCCTTGTTAGTTGTATGCCATTTCGGTATTTGTGAGAAAACAGCAGAGGTACCCTCTAAGAGCTAGGCAATCATTCTGTGTGTTTCTTTCTGTGTTCCATTTGCACAAAGGCTGTCAGAATTGTTCTCAAGTGCCAACTGCCTTTTAGAAGAAGGAACAACTTAACAGATCCTGAGATGCTAAGATTGGGTCTGAGCCAGAGATACTAAGTGCTGAACATTAACATTTGGCCAGTGACCATAAGGTCTTCTTCATGCAGCTGTATATCTTTTAAAAGAGAGTGTCCTTCCCAATCAACTTGAAAGACAACCCCAACACACCCATTATTTAATGTGCTTTTGTAAATATCTTCTGCTTATAGAATGTTTCTCTGTTGTAAGGGAAACTGCTACTTCTTTATTCCTGAGATTTTCTAGAAACTTAAGTATTTGTAACTCAGTAGTCACAATTTACATTTAAGTTAACTGTACAAATAACATAAAAAATGTATCTTATTTATTAAACTAAATGATCATTTGCATTCATCATCAAAGAGTGAAAGAAGGAAATTTTTCATTACAGTCTAAAATTTCCAGCCTGTAAAAATGACTTACTGACTTAAGCAATGCTTAGTATTCCACTATACTTTACACTGATATACCGGGTCTTTGCTTTGAACTAAAGACCTATCAACCATTTTCTTTATAAAGGCATTAATCACTCATCTATTTATACCGCTTATTAGAAAACAATTATTATAGATAGAATACTCAAGACTCACTTAGGGACCAATTCATTTTAAAAAATCAATTACACAGTTAGGTTATATAATGTACAATTAGTCTAGATGAATTTAGGCTTTTGGAAAGTATTTGTAATTTGCAAATAAATATAGCTTACTGTGTTAATAGAAAGGATATAGAAATAATTCAACAACATACATTTTTATCAACATATTTGATGTTATAGATGAATTTTTATTACATAATTTCTTACAACAAAACTAGATATAAATAAATATTGAGTTTGGAGGTATGGCAAATGCTACAACTCATCACTTCCTGCCTACCTCACTGTAGAGTACTGGGGTTAGGTGATAGAAATAGCACCTCCTGTGGGCTCCTTCTTTCTAATAATCTAATCTGGAGGCATAAACCCAGAGCAATCAATTTTAGGCCCAATTGGAACTCAAATACAACATACAGACACACACTCAAATGCATACATAACACACTCACAGACACACAGCATCAAAGAGCTCATTACACAAGGCCAAAGGAGTCAACTCCCAAGTATCTGTAAGTCTCAAATTCATGTTATAAGTTAGATTTCTGTTTCAGATTCATCTTTGTATTCATGTCACCATGGTATTTCCCACTCCATCTACCATAGTTCATTCACAGTCGTTATTTAGTTGTGTCATATATATATAAAATCCACACAGTTTAATGATGTCATTTTACAGTAATTTCTGCTATGGCCAATTATATGCTTTATGAAAGAAACACAGAAGAATTAATTGTTTTATTCAGTTTTGGCACCTATCCTAATTCTGTCTAGTAGAGATGTTAATGAGAAATTTATAACCTCAAAGCAGGTGCTGGTGCAGAAAAGCAAGAGTCTAAAATCATCCACAAGCTAAGTCATCAGTGACAAGACACTGGAGAATAAGTCCTCTTATGATTGGATACCCAAGAGTTCTACAACCTCCCTCACTACTATTCCCCCTCAAAAAGGAATGTAAAATGAAATGTGAGCTAAGGCCAATTTGTAGAAGAAAAACCCAGAAGATTTATTCAGTGTTTGATAAAAAACACATGTATCTCAAAGACAAATTTCATGCTCAGAATCCATGATATTCCTGGTATTTTGTTCAGATATTTCTGTGAAATTTCTACAGTTGTGAAGATTTTAACCACTTTAGGGCAGGAGCTACCGCTGGCCACATTGCTTGGTACTAAAGACCTCTGTGTCCACCTCTGTATTGGCTTTCAGTTTTCAGTACTACAAAGAACACCAAGAAAACATTTAAGTAGATTATTGGCAATCAGAAAATTGAAATACTAACAAGGTAATCTCTGTAAAATAGTATTTTTTTTTAAAAAAAATACTTGGATTGTTCCAAAATATATCATTTTATTAACCTTATAACCTAGACAGAAACAAAAATTCATTTGAAACACTAAAATTATATGAGAACAAAACAAGTCTTCTAAGCAAATGTTTATTTCACTTGTATGTATTTTTAGAATAATTGTCATTCATCACAAACAATTGGAAGCCTTTTCTGAAATTCAGTCCCACGCTATTTTCCTACTAAATGGGTATTTGTTTTCAGAGTTTAGAGTTTTTTAAGCCAATTTTGTAAGGCCAGTTCTTTCTTACTTTTTTCTTGTAAATTAAATAACTAGCAAGAATGACTATGGATTTCAGTTCTCCTGGTGGTAATATAGATAGGATATTTGACTTATGTCTGAGTGTTTTCCTGGTTTGAAATAGAAATTTATTTCATTTTTTATGGCTTTAATTTAGAGGAATAAAATAATTTCAGAGGATTCATATTATGCTTAGGAAAACAACATATCAGGATCTATTTAGGTTGACCAAAAGGAGAAAATTTGGAAGGAAATCATGTCCTTTATAATGTTAGCACCAAGTAATCCGGTCACCTTTTGGAATTAAGTACACAATTTATTCTGAACCTTTTAAAAAGTAGAAAGAAAAGCAAGTCCTTTCCAGTGAATTAAAAACATATAGATTACACATCTACTCCCTTGTCTCTCTTAAATGTTTCTTTAATAGGAGCATTTGGTCTAGAATCTCCTATTCCAAGAGGAACACATTACTAGGGCTCCCAGAATGGGGTTGTTTACTGAATCTGCAGCTGGGTGTCGAATGCTAAGAGAGGAGGACTGTTGGAGAGACCTGGAGAGGTGAAGAGAGGAGAGGGAAGATAGCAGAGTCCAGCATCTCCATTTGCATCTTGAAATGTAGCAGCTGATTCACACCCATCTCCATTTGTCAGATATATCTGGGCTCCCTAAGTCCTATTCGGTACCTGGGAGATTGGCTGCTGACTGCAAACAGCTAAGACTAGGTCTGGGCCTAAACTTAGTTCCTAAGTTTCATGTTTAGAGTAAATTTGGTCAGGTATAACATCATATATTTGATTATCTGAGTACTTTAGGCAGAGTTTTAATTAAACTATGAATGTCCCAACAAAGCTGTCAATGAAAATAGCTGTTCTGAAGCCAAGAGGGTTGACTCAGTGACCTCCAAAGTTCTTTTCCAACTCAACAACCCTGTGGTTTCCTGCAGAAGACTAGATAGATGGGACTACTTCATAAAGATAAATAGTTCTTGGGAGTTTGAGTGGCCACATATTACACATCTTAACCAAACCCCATTTCTTGCATTTGCCTTGCAGAATCCATGAAGCTAATAAAATAAGTTATGGCGAGTGGAAAGGGACCTTAGTCATTCTTTTTCTAAGTTCTTTTCTGTATGCAACAAAGAAAAGTACAAAGAACTTAAGAACTTTTTCATTAAATTATTTTCTTTATTTTGAATGAATATATTCAGATTTAAAACAGACAAAACCTCTAACTCTTTTGAGTTGGTCAAATTGAGCAGCAATCCTGATTTCCAAAAGAATGACAGCATGTCTTTCTGTCCTCCCTTCCCATTTATTTCTCAGATTTATAATTCCTCAGCACCTTAAAATATAGAGGAAATGTGCATTAGCTCTAGGTTGACAGATTTAGCAAATAAAAATAGACTATCCAGTTAAATATGGATTTTATATTAAAAATGAAGACATTTTTAGCTCAAGTTTGTTCCATGCAATAAGTTGGGACACACTTATACTAAAATATTTTGTTGCTGTTTATCAATTCAAGTTTAACCGGGTGTTCAGTATCTTATCTGGCAACTCCAATGGCCTCTGCTGGTGCTGTTTCTGGGAGTGGCTATTTGACATTGTTCTCTGTACTGCTTATCTGCCTTACTGGTCAGAGACCCAGAGTTTTGCAGACCCCCACCCTCACAAGAGTTGCCTCGAACCTCAGATTTCTCCAGACATAGATCATTTTTTGCTTCTGGTGCCAAGTCATAAAAGCCAGGAGGATTTAAGACTCTAAAATAAGCATACAGCAACTTGTTGCACTATCTTGATAAGATTCTCATTATTTAAAGTTTTAGATGTCAGCAAAAGAAAAAGAAATGCGATAGCGTGTGTCAAACTCTCCTCACTTAAACTTGGCCACTGGCATTACAAACTCTTGGATTTGAATCCCAACCTGCCACCTACAAGCTGTGAGTAGAAGCCAGTGAGTCTCAGCCTTCTTGCTTTCAAATTTGAGATAATGACAGATAATAGTAACAGCCACCCTGGGAGAAAGATTAAATGAGATAAAACATATAAAGTACTTAACACAGTCATAGTAACAGCTATTTCTATTACTACTTTACCATTACTACCTTGACAACTATTACCATCACTAACATTATGGGCAAGGCATTGTGGCAGACAATATAAAGCAGTTGTTAAGGAGCTCACAGGCTGTTTTGGAAATAGATTAACTCCTAAAGAAATAAAGAACAATACAAGCCAGCAGGTCACAGATGGGTAAACTGCAGGAGCTCAAAGGAGAAAGGGACATTGGCCACATCCCTGGAAGCATATGAGGCTAGAATGGTTTATGCCCTACCATTTTCCCCTGGGAACTTTCCCCTTAATGGACATCTTCAAATGCAGATAACTGATTACTTGTTAAAGCTATACCAGCTGCCTCTGTTTCCTCCAATATCACCTGCAATGCTTTAGGTCTTCTCAGTAACAGGCACAAGTATTTTCTCTAGAATCCCCAATAATTTCCTCCAAGGTAAATAGAAGGTCCTTATTTCTTCCCTTTCCAGAGATTTTTTTTTCTTTGACCATCTGTTAATTATGCATCACTCCACATTTTTTATAAAACATACTATCTGTGTTTAACTGCTTGATTCTGTTCCTTCTACCCATTGCTTTGGATGCCAGTGCCAGTCTCTTTATTTTTTAATGGGACAAACTGTATAATACATTTATTTTTAAAATATGGAATTTATGCTTCTATGGAATTTATATTTTCTCAGACTATGATACGTTTTGATTATTCTTCAGGTTTTCCTCTCTTCCCAGGGTAGTTCCAAACTTATAAGCTCACATAGGACAAGGCCTGGGGTGGAAAGGTCTCTGGTCATTTCTGCCCCTCATATTGCTTGTCTTCTGTAGCTGAGTGTAGGAGGTCAGAATCTCTGAGTCATACGTGCTATTCTGTTCCAGGTCACTGGCACAGAACCTGTCTCAGGAAGTCCATGCTGAGGGCCACTTGCCTTCAATCTCATGTTCTGTAGGTCAGAAGTTCATCGGGTTTGATGGTTTTTGCTCCAGGTCTCAGAAGACTGAAATTAAGGTGCCCTGGATATTAAGACTGACCTGGAAAATTATCAGAAGTACTGGAGGAGACTCTGCTTCCAGGCTCAGTCAAGCTGTTGGCAAAATTCAATTTCTTGCAGTTGTAGGACTGAAGTTCACTTTTTATTGCTGACTATCAAGCAGGAGCCTCTCTCATTCCCTTGTGGCTACCTGTGTTCCTCATGCTGTCCACTTCTTCAAAAGAGCCAAAGTGCATCAAGGATCCCTCAGATTTCTCTTTCTGTCACTTTCTTTCTTTCACTTTCACTTTCTTTTATTTTGAGCTGGAGAACAACCTTTTTCTTTTCTTGTTGCTATGCCTCTAAGTTACATAACTGTAATTTTGTGGTTATGGCCTCACACCTCCCTATATGGAGTTGTCTCATTCATCCTTCACCAAAGCTCCAGTACCACAATCCTGTCAGCTACTCTTGCCCCCCCACCATTAGTTCCAGTAACCAGTGTATTACTTTTTAGCTTCAAGCAAATGGTTACTGTTGCTCATTCTCTATGAATAGTTTGTCCCTTTTAAAACTCTTCCCATAAATCACAAACACATTGCTATCTCTAACGTCTATATTCATCATAATTACATAATATTGATAGAGGCATATCCCAGTAATGTGGTGTATTTATGAGGGTATCGGTAAGACTGTAATTTTATACCAATAGTGAATTCCTAAATTAGAAGGTGGTATAAAATGAGCATTATAATGAAGCACATAAGGTTGACAGAAATCCACTCTACTAAATTAATATTTCCAACTTAATCGAATTATTTGGCAGGTTTCCTGGGCTAGTGCACATGGTTCTTCCCTCCTAAAACATCCTGAACAGTATATCATTGGGTTGTCACTTCAATAAGCATTGAGAGATGGTAAGCTTTCTGTTTTTCTATTTTCTTGTTTTCTTACAGTGACACCCACAGACCTATTCCTGGCATTTTGTCAAACAAGTATGCACCAGGGATCCTAACATTGAAACAATAGAAAGAACTGAAATATCTGAGGTAGTGAAGACTTGGTAAAGGAAATTGACAGATGAGTTTTCCAATTTATTAATATAGGATGCTTGGAGCATTTTTTTTAAAATACAGTAAGTCGTACAGCCTTAAGAATAATATAGAAGATAAAATTTTCAACTAGTGAATGGCAAAACCTTTCCAGAATAACAATTGTCTCATCTCATGGTACAAATATAACTAAAATATAAGTCATGCCTTTTATCAAAGATCTCATATGTAGCATCAAAAGATCTTAATGATATTAGACTAACAAATTTACCTATATGACCAAGACATTTTTTTATAAGACAAACAAATCAAGAGAACTGATTGGTTTAATTAACCACTCTTTAGGAAAAAATTTACATAGAGATATACACACACATATTACACACACACACACACACACACACACACACAATGGAATACTACTCAAGCAGCAAAAGTTGAAATCTTGCCATTTGTGATAATATGGATGGAACTGGGGGTATTATGCTAAGCAAAATAAGTCAGAAGAAAAAAGACAAATACTGGATAATTATATATGGAATATAAAGAAGCAACGCAAAGGAACAGACAAAATCTAACCAAAAGAAACCCTTGAAATTTGACTATAGAACTGAGACTACCAGAAAAGGGAGAGTGGGGGGCGGTAATAAAAGGTGATCAGGACACAGTGGACTGTGGCTTAATGGTACTTTGGTGGTGGGTATGTTGTTGTAACATACATCTGAAGAGGTGAGGATCTATACCCTTAAAACATATACAGGTATTGCGAAAAAACGTTGCTTCAATAAAAAAATTGGTTGATACCTAATTCATTCTTACCATACTACATTGCTAGAGTGAGTCTGTATTATTTGGCATTAATTCTCTCATAGACAAGGCCCATGTTTCCATTTTGTTTGCTTTCTTAAGCAACACAGATAATAAAGGTACACAGAGTATCTACAGTAGAGATCAGTATTTCCATTCCAGAAAAGATTTTGTACGTTATAGTCCTCAATGGCTACATCTACATAGTGCTACACATCTAGATGAAAAAGTAAAAGATATTAAATTTAAAAATATTCACATGTTTGAATATATGTTTTACATTTCTACCTTTTTTTGTTGGTATTCCAGAGACACTGGAATGTCTTAGATAATAAATTAATTATTTTCCATCCTACATACAGATAGATGATATGTTGACTGATGGCAAATGTCTTTTCATGTTGATAATTGAAGGTCACTGTTACTGATGTAACAGTGCTCAGAACAGCACTGTTACTTATCCTGTGTCATTTCTAGTTTATAATTTAATATTTTATTTGTCATGGATTTTTTTGTATTTTTTTGTATTTTGGGGATAGACATATAGATCAATGGAACAGAATACAGAACCTAGAAATGGACAAACGAGCATGCTCAATTGCTTTTTGATAGAGATGCAATAATAATTAAAGGGAAGAAAGATAGTTTTTCAATAAATAACGTTAAAGCAATAAAGCCTCATAGACAAAAAAGAACCTCAATTTCTGTTGTACTGCTTATAAAAAAATTAACTCAAAATGGAATTAAATATAAAGGTATAAACTTTAGAAAAATAAGAGAATGTGATCTGTAGCTAAGTATTCTTAGACTTGACATCAACTCACAACCCCAAAATGAAAAAATGATAAATTATACTTCATCAAAAATTTTAATGTTTGCTTTTATATACCCTATGAAGTGGTTGAAAAGACAAGTTATAGACTTCAGAAAAAAAACTGCAAAATACTTGCCCCAAAAAGGATTAGTGTCTAAAATATAAAAAGAATTCTCTAACTGAAGATTAAAAACAAAAACACAATGCAGTTAGGAAATGAGCAAATGGCATAAAAAGATATTTTTCAGAGGATATCAGATGGCAAAATAAGCAATGAAAAGAAGTTGAGTATCATTAGCCATTATGCAAATTAAAACCACAATGAGATAGCACTATATACCTACCAGAATGGCTAAAAATGGAAAGCCATGCAAAGTCAAATGTTGCTGAGAATGGACAATCCATTATCACTCATAACTTACTGATAGGAATGTAAAATAGCATGGCCACTGTGGACACAGTTTGGCAGTTTCTTCGAGATCGAAACATGCAAGTAACATTGAGATAGGTTTGCCTTGGAGTTGGTCACAAGCCCTGCATGACTCCCGAGCTGCTGCTGATGGGTGCTCCCATTCAGCAATAAATGGACTTTAATCAAGTCTGCTGTCCATGCTTTCTCAGCCAATAAACTTTAATTCCTTTGTTCTCAAGCCCTAGTCCTAAACCTATATAACCCCCAACCAAGGCATCTACAGGATTCTCTCTCAATACTGAAGAGGTGTCCCCAGAGGTCCCTGTCCTCACTCTTTCTCCAGTAAGTAAACCTTGACTCCTCGCCCGCCCTCACTGGTGACTGTGGAGTTCTCTTTTCAGTCTTGACCAGAGGGTCTCAGGAGCCCTCTCCCCAGCCCGGGAGCAGGATCCCGTCCTACTCCAAGCAGGTGGAATAGCGGAGAGCAGCTGGTTCACTCCCAGCTTATCTGCCTGGTTGTTGGAGGGTGGAATCAGAATGGGCCCCCCCCCCCCAGACCCACTTCCTCCATATCCAGTGACATTTTGACCTCGCCATTGCATCTCTAGACATTGTATTCCACACCCCCCACCAAATAAAAACTATGTAGACACAAAAGTTAGTATATGAATGTTCTAATAGGAGCTTTATTTGTGGTATTCCCAAGTTGGAAACAAGCCAGATGACCTCTAATGAGGTAATCTGTGGCACATCCATACCAGGGAGCCCCATCAACAATGGAAAGGAATAAACTACTGAGGTCTGCTGCAACCAGGATGCATTTTCAGAGAGTTATATAGAGTGAAAACAATGTCCTAAAAGGTTATACTGTGAAATTCTACTGATATAACATTCTCAAAAATGACAAAAGTACAGAAATGGAGTTAGTGATTGCCTAGAACTAAGAAGAGGGTGGGTGGAAGGGAGTGCTCACAGTAGGGCAATGTGAGGGGCTGATGTGATGGAAATGTGTATCAGTGTGTCAGCATCAATAGCCAGTTCTGATACTAAGCTCATTTTGCAGCTGTTAACCTTGAGAGGACACTGGGTAAAGGGTAATGGTGGGAAAGTGTGTCTACAGTGTTCTTTCCAACTGCATGTGAAAATGCAAGTCAAAATTAAAAAAAAATTCAATGAACAGAACTTTAAAAATACATTGCAATGAAACACTATTTTTCTCAGTACTGAGATTTTTTGGTGTTCTCTTGAACTTTATACCTGAAAGAGTATCTTTTATATTCCACTTTTGTCCCAGTCCTGAAAATCAGATTAAACGAGGGCGAAACCAGAAAGAATGAGGATGGAAAGGAATTGTCTGTTTGCTTACAGTGATAGAAAGCTTTAAGATACTTGGAGGAAATAAGACAGAGAGTGGAGGAGACTAGAAAGCACAAAAGGTTCAGGAAAAGTTGAGAGACTGAGCTTAGGAAAAGACTTCCAGGAAGCACTTGTGAGCAGGCACAAAGAGAAGGGATAATATGCAAATATAGGGATATTTAGAGGAATAAAACAAAGCAAGGTTTTTGTTGTTGTTTCCCTTCCATCACTCCTCCCCCCCACTGCTGTGAATCTTGCCAGGAGGAATCTTAGAATGCTAATGTCTCTCTATTTGACACAGTCAGTGATAATTGCACAGTGGCCAATTGATTTCTGACTCGCCCCTTCGCAAATTGGCCGGGCAACTTGGAATTCAATCCCAGCCTCAAGGAGCTGAACACAGCAACAGCAGAGCCCACCTTCACCCATCAAATAATAAAGTTTAGTCATGCAGCTTAAAATAAAATAAGCAAGAAGCAGATGGCAAAAGGACAGAATGTAGTGTATTTAATCTGTCCATGTTTGCAAGGAAGCAATTGTCTTCTGAGCTCCACAAAATAGAGCAAGACAAACAATAAAGCTTGTCTTTCCTGGGACAAATGACACTATTTATATAGGTGATCTGGAGTTTAGGGTAATTTGACCCTCATCTTGTTGAAATCTCCTTTTTTGGCACAAGGAAACTGAGCCACTCGGTTCTCTTGTGGACAATTAGTGCTTGGCACGGCCCAGTTCAGCGAGCAACTCTGAACAAAATGACCTTACCAAGTGAAACCTGTACTGAGCCAAGTGAGCCCCTCGAGGCTGGGGTGGTCATCTATAATAAGAGCTGTCAGAGTGGGGCAGCGGAGTGAAGATTTCAGTGTGACTGGTAGGAAGCCTCCACTAGGAAAATGGAAAGCGGTGAGGTAGCATCGTGGAGATTCCATTCCAGTTGGACTGTTTACAATTGCAGCAATGATGCAGAAAGGTTGAGGGAAAAATGACTTTGCATGGGCTCTCTGACACAGCAATCTGGAAGACTAGCTTGAGTCCTTCACTGGGAATTTTTTCTTATGCCAGTTCAGGCAGAGCCTGAGTATATTTTAATGATGTGCCAATTAAGGCCCATCGCTGACTGTCAGAGGGAAGAATAATGTGGAGACCTATGAGCAAGAACGGGGTAGAGACACACAGCTAAGAATAAACGGCTACAAGGAAATGGGAAGAGAGATGATAATGGGAATAAAAATGAGATTCAGGCTCCTTTTTTTTCTCATTATGTTTAAACACATGACAGGGAAACATGCATAAAATCTACATGGATTTTAAAAGAAACCATTCAAATAGAAGGGACTTGGGGATGATTAAGAAGGGAATGGGAGGTAGGCCTGAATCTCCCCATTGTTTTGCATCTACATCCTTGGAGTTTTCCAAGAGGGGGACATGCTATGTGACCCATCAACAGGGGAAGGGCATCTCCCCCCTCAACTGGGCTGTGCCTTGTCTTCTAGTCCTATGCTTTGCGGTCTACAGACTATGAGACAGGAACTGAACGAGGAAGACAACACAGAGACTAGCTTCTCCTTCCCTTGTGTTAGTGGGCAGAATGAGGGGAACCCCAGGAACCCCACTCAGCCTGCTGTAAATGTGTTCTGCCATCTGCAGCATAAAAGCAAAACATACTTCTAGTGCATAAGACCTTCATGGAGAAGAACTTTAATATAGTTAGTGTGCAGTAGAGAGAAGAGGAGAGAAAGAATATAGTTAAAATAGTTTCTCCGTGAAAAACCCAAAGTTGCCCATCCTCTCATGGATAAGTGCCCAGCCAAACAAGGCTGACCCAAAGCAGGGCCACTGAGGCCCGAAAGCCCGCCACAAGTCTAAGGCACCTCCTGTGGGGACCCATAGGAAAGGGGCAGAAGGGACCAGACAAGTCTGGAAGGAAAGGAGCAAAATTAAAATACAAGTCAAGATAAGGGCTGCCATTGTCAGCTTCCCCACGGGTCCCTCACCCAAGTCTCTGTCTCTTTCAAGTGTCTCCTTCCATGTCCCTCGAGTCCTGGCACAGGTCCAAGGCTGAGACGCAAGCATGGCTTCTCCTTCACATGTCTCTGCTCCACATGCCTCCTCCACTCTCCTTCTAGTCTTCCTCTCCCCAGTCCTCCCAGTTTTTTCAGCTTCTCCTTGCCACTCCGTCCCACCCTTCCTTGGGTGGGATAGGGAGCTCCCCTTTCTATCGATATCACCCTGTTATAATTTTAAATCTGTTCCCAACACTTTCAGTCTTATCATGCACAGTGTACACCATGCTTCCCTTCCTTCTCTGTTTCTATCCCACAGAGCATGGAGCACACTTCACTTTCTAGTGTTTTCATTTTCATCTACCTCATGTATGCACCCATTTAGCCAACAGGTAGGTCCTTGGCAAGCAAGAGCAAAATATCCACTGCTGCTTTTTTCATAGAACATCAGGCAGGGGACAGATATTAATGAAAGTTCCTTAAAAACCAGGACTGTCCCCACCATCCACGATTTTCAAAGATCACAGAGTGTGTTTAAGTGATTTCATCTGAAAATAAGCGATCTCAGCAGTGCACTGAATTCATCCAGTGTACTGACTCATAAAGCAAGCTTCCTTGATAAAAATACAGATCTTGGTCATGTCATTTTTATTATTTTTACTGAGAGCAAAGGATGAGACTTTTAAAAATGGGGTTATTGTAACTACAGTTATATCATGGACAATGAGAAGTGAAATTGCCCTGGACATAATAAAACTAGAACCTAGAACCTGCCACAGACTGTGGTTCGAACCAAGTGGGCAGAGAAACTGGAGAATGCTGGTCAGCAGAGGGAGAAGAAAAAGGCAGACATTCAGGAGGGTGGCAACCAAGTATCCCAGGGGTGCCAGCTCTGACATCCCAAACCTATTACCATAAAAAAGGGAGGTTCCATATTCCTTGCCCATCTAATGAGGGGCAGAGCTGAGCATGGAGAGGAAGCTGGAACACAGAAGAGATGCAGGAGAGAAGACACATGGAGCAGAGACACATGAAGAAAAAGTACACTCTTGCTTCTCACCTTTGGAATTGCACCAGGGACCTGGGGGACTTTGAGGAGGCGTGTGGGTGAGAGACACACAGGGAGACAGTGGCGGCTTTTAACTTGATCTGTACTTTAATTTTGCTCCTTTTGTCCCAGACTTGCCTGGTCCCTTTTACCCCTTTCTGTGGTTTGTCCTCAGAAGGTGGTAAGCTTCCAGGCCTCAGTGGCCCTGCTTTGGGCAACCCATGTTTGGCTGGACTTTTACCCGTGAAGGAGGGAGGTGGGGGAGAGACAGGGGTGGTGATTTTGGGTCTTTCATTGGGACACGATTAGCCTTTCTTCTCTCTATTTGCACATCAATTCTACTAAAGAGTTTTCACACTAAGAGTCTGCTTTGTCTTTATGTGGTGGATGGCAGAATCCCTTTACAGCATACAGATTTGGGGGTTCCGAGTTACCCCTTGGTCTGCTGGCTAACAAGTGGGCTACCTTACTAGGAGTTCCTGGAATCCAACTTCATTCCTGTGCTTGATTCTGTGAGAGACTCCTTTTGTTTTGGCTTTTACTTGTCTGATTTGGATTTCTGTCACTTATTTGCAAACCAGAGTTCTAACTAAAATTTATGTAATATTTTCCACTTTAAATGGATATTTTGAATCTCACAACAACTCTTTAAAACCAAGGAGATGAAAGGGGGGAGGAGAGGAGCACGGAGGACTATGGTGATGGCTCCACGGGTGAACAGGTGGTGGTAACTTATGGGGAATACATAATAATGTAAAAGATACGAATAACAAAAATAAATATTATAAGGAAAAAAAATAAATAAATTAAAAAAAAAGACAAAAAAAAAAAAAAACACCAAGGAGATGATATCCCCATTTTAGAGCAGAGAGAATGAACTTGGTGCCCTGGGAGCATTTATCAAGGTTATATAGCTAATGTGTCGGGTGGAAAGTTGCTATCTCTGTCTCCTATCATAGAGGCTTTTCACCTCAGTAAAGCTCCTTGTCAGTATGCGGAGTTTTAGCATTTAGAAATGGATTAAGCAAGACTTGGAAGGTTGACCAGCCATAGAATGCACCCTTATAAAGAATCTCCTCTAAATTTACACTGTCTGTCCTCTAAATACCCACACTTCTACTTCCCTAAATTTAAGGGTCGCATACTTTTCCTACACTCTACCTTATTTTAAAACTACCGCTATCAGCCTTTTCTTATCCTTGGTCTTCATTGCAGCTTCACTGCATGAAAAAGCATGAAGTGAGAATAACCAAAAATCAGAGATTGCCTCTCTTGGTGACTTTACACACATTATTGAATTAAATCCACAAGGCAATTGTGTGTGTTGTATGAGGTTGCTCTTTCGTTTTAAAGATAAAGAATCTGAAATTCCCAGGTTATTAAGTGGCTTGTTCAAGACCATAGAGATATTTTCAGTGGACCCTGATTCAAATCCAGAACTTCTGGCTCCAAAGCCCATTGTTTTCCCAATTTTTCATTACAACTTCTAGATATGTATTAACAGATTGTGCCATTTTGGAACCTAAAATTGGTTTCCTCTAGGGAGAAGAAAGGAGAATCTGTGCAAACTTTTGGGGTGGAGAAAGACCAGTGAGCCTGTCCGTGACTCTGGGGCCAACTTTAGGACTGTCCTATGCAGGACAATTCAGAAACTGCCAGAATAGGATAAGCCCATGATAAATAGTAGTTCCTATTCACAGTTCATTTATACTCACTCTGGAATTTCCCTCTTCCTATAATTGGAAGGCCTTCAGAATGAAATTTCCTTAGAAGGAAATAAAATACTTCAAAAGAAGGATAAAAAGAAACAGGCATAATCTTTTGTTTAATGTCTGTTATTTTTTATTTCATAAGTAATAGGTGTTTATTATAAAATTAGAATGATCGAATTATAAAATTACTGAAAATACAGATGAATAAAACAAATTATAAAAGTCAACCCTGTAAAGATTTGCTATTTACTCTACCAGGTTACACACACACACACACACACACACACACACACACACACACACACCCCGCACCCTTTTATTCTCAGAAAATAAGATCATATAAAAATGGCTTGGTAACCACTGTATTTCTCTCTTTCCAATGAATTGTGAATATCTGTACTTGCCAATGAATAACACTTTTTATTGTTGTTGTTGTTTTTTTTTTCTCACAGCACAGAGCATTCATCTCTACCCTGACAGGCACCAGGAGTTATGTTTTTATCTTTTGTCTCCTCTTCCCTCTTCCCCATCACCAAAATGCAGGCCCATCTATGAGTAATGCAGTATCTGATGAGCTGAAGTATTTAGTAAGCTAATGTTCACTGTCCACAGCAGGAGGCCCGCACAGCTTGGCTGATGAGAAATGAACTGCCTGAAGCAATCTTTTAATGGCAACTAATTTCCCATATTTGATTCTCAGCTTAGCCAACTAATATCTAGTTCAAGCGTGACAAGGCATTCACAGCTCCTTTTGTAAGTTCTTTATCTGTGAAACCAAACAATGTGTTTTGGGCTTCCATGACCCCGAGATCTTGTCCTGCCTTTTCCACCTTGAACTTTGATCAGCCTGGATCAGTGATCGTATAAAAAAATTTTGAACGGTGGGCATCTTCAGATTGCGAGGCTTCTTTTTTTTAATTCTATTTTCAGATAAGTTAATGATGAAAATTACCAGTCCATAAAGTTTGCGAACATCAACGAAGTCTTTTCAGAGTCATCATATATCTAGCCCTCAAAAATATTTTCTGTTTTCCCCAAAGTATATTTTTACTTTGGACTAGATCACTATTTTTCAATTTTGAGACAACCTCACTACTTTATTTACCCTTCAGTAAGAAGGGCAATCTCAAATGGCGCTATGAATCAGTCATGAAAACCCAACCTGATATAGGTACTACCACTTCAAGCCTCTTAGAGGGAAAAGTGAGGAGTCTGTCTGGGAGCACCTGGGCTGTGGGGCCTTACCCTAAGACTGACTAAAGCATGGAATGTGTTCCTGTCAGTGATATGACATTGAGCTGTTCATTTCAGGGAACTGATCTTCCACAAAACTGGACTCAAGTGATTCATTTCATTCTAGCTCCTCAGAAAGAAGTGTGATCATTGTCTGTCTCATAGATAGGTTAGTCCAGTACTCCTTTGTCCCAATATCCCGTTAAATTGCCCAGAAAGCAGTTTACCTAGTTTCAGGCTCTTGATATTGATCCATCGGCACAGTGGTTTTCTAACATGGAAACTTTTGGTCATCTATGAAACCTAAGTAATTCCATCTCTTTTTCTAAAATGTTCTGACCTTGCAGTAGCACCAAACCGCACCAGACAGGGGTTATGAAAGTAGGCTCTGGAGTTCTACGGGTCTGGTTTGGAACCTTGGTTCTGTCATTTGTTCTTGCTATGACCTTCAACAAGCTATGGAACCTGCTGAAGTCTTAGTTTTATCACCAGTAAAATGGGAAAAATAACAACCATCTTATAAGGTTGTAATAAAGAATAAAAGAAAGTATTCAAAGTTCTTAGATGAGTGCCTGAGAGATAATACATTAATAATAATTGTTGTAGTTACCACCTACTGTTACCATTATTATTTTACCTATTTTTTTCTATGTTTTGAAAGCTTGGCTAAGTTAGAAATAAATTTTAGGATGTACGATTTTAGATACTTGATTAGGTCATAGCCAGATTCCTTAACATTCCATCTCAATTACATGGAATTCTCACACTATCAACAATTAGATTGCAGGCATTAAAGACTTTACAAAGTAATTCCACCTTACTATTTCCTTGTTATTTGTTTTGTTTTAAGTTGGACTCTGAGAAGAGTAAATTAAATACTGTCTTCGGATCCTTTTATTAAAAACTGTTGATAATGACAAGGGCTAGGTAAAAGAATAGCTGAAAATGTGTCAAAGATTGCTGTGGAAATTGAGGATTGGCAATAGATATTCTTAGAGATTAGGAGTAAACAATCGGACAGAAGATGACTTTTATATAGTACTTGATAAAAAGGTCTTGCCTTTTTTCTTTGTTATACTGTCTGACATGGTAGCCACTACCCTATGTGGCTCTTTAAATATAAATAAAATTTTAAATCCAGTTCCTGAATTCCTACTAGCCACATTTCAAGTGTTCAATAGCCTCATGTGACTAGTAACTAGCATATAGGACTGTGAGGATGGGGGGACATTTCTATTATCATAGAAAATTCTTGTGGACAGCTTGATGAAGGTGCAGGAAGAAAATGGGCCCAATCTGGTGGCTTGAGGCATTTGTGCCATCATTTTCACTGTCCGTGATAATCACACTACTGAGGCTGAAGTGTCCTAAAAATGTGTCCTCTCTTCAGATGTTGAAGTCTAATCTGGTTTGACCCAACCCTTGTACCTTGCACTAGACTGAAGGTACTTGGTTAGGTCTAGAAAAGGTCAGCAAAACTGACTTCAAAAATGGCTCTGGGGCAGATTAACTTTACTCGAATTGGGTCACCTGTTACCTGCTGTGAGGAGCTGGGGCCTGAGTTACCAGGCTCCCCAACTGAGAGAGGGAACAAGATGTTGAACAGACCAGCACTGACAGATGAGGGAATCCCGCTAGAGTTCACCAACATGACTTACTTAACAAGGGCATTAGCAATAAAAGCACCATGAGCAATAATAACCAAATTATTTCCACATGAACAGAACTGTCTCCATTTGCTGTTTTTAAGTAACTTGTCTGAGTTTGGATATCTGGATCTGGCATAGCTATATGGAATTCTAATTCAGTTTTTTTTTTTGAATTATAAATCCTGGATTTTCTTTCTTCATAAAGATATGTTGTACCTTTCATAATATACACAAAATAAGTATCGTTGCCAGTGTGGCCAGAGAGTTCGTCTCTTGGGCTAATGACTTTCATTAGCATGAACATCCCATTTTACACATGGACACACCATTCTAATAAGTGTCACAGAGATAATATGATTGCCATTATTATTTTATTTTTTCAAACTATTGTACCATGGGTGCCAAGCAAAAGTGCTCTTGCCCTATTATCTCTCAAAAGCTCACCTGGCATATGCCAATCAGGTAATTGCTTGTGCAAACGGATCATTAGGTGCACAATTACCTCATTTGAAACACAAATTCAGGGCTGAGTGGAAGCAATCCCTGCATGTACAATTTGGTGTGTGTGCTCATCATTACACCCAATATGGAAAAAATAGCCATAAATTCTCTTCCCACCTATGGCTTCCGTTTCCTTTGCTGATGGTATACATTAAAATCAAACAAACATGATGAGTTTTCTGGACATAAACAATTAGTCACTTTCATCATCTTTGAGTAAACATGTTCATAAAACCAGGTTGTATATGCAAACTTCACCTCATTCTATCCAGGCAGGGAAGTTCTCCCGTTACCCCAGGCTTCGGCTGACATTCTGTTTCATAACTGTTTGCATGGAAATGATGAAGGCTTTATTTTATTTTATTTTATTCTTTCTAAATACATTTGGCAAAATCTTCCAAGCTGTCTCCTTTATGGCAGAATATTGTCCCTGGCCCATTTATATGCTAATTGCTGAAGTGTTACCTTTTACTGACAAGTATTTACATGTTAATTAACTTTGGGAGGAGGGTTAGAAATACTAGTTTGCCCTGTTTAAAGTGATAAAGGGGATGTTCCTTCCTTTCAAGAAGAGAACAAAGACAGTATCATAAAAGGAAATTATTTAATTACCTCCTTCTAAGAATTAGAAATATGTTTCCCAACCTTTCTCTCTGCAGAGGAATTCTCCAGATTGTGACCTGAGGCACAAATGGAGCAGGAAGTTAACATTCTCCCTTTTAATCTGAGTTCCAGGTGAACACATCTGGTGTGGGAAATCTAGGTCAATGATAGTGGAGTAAAAAAAAAAAAAGGAAAGGAAAAAAGCAAGGTTGGAAATAGTATATTTGTAATTGAAAATATTGGAGAACCATGAAAATATATACACGGGAATTAAAAATAGTCTCTTGACGTCTTTATTGCCCAGGTGTGTGTGCTAACAGTCACTGAGGGAGAAGGTGTAACAAGAGAGCTGGACAGAGGATGATGTGTTGGTGAAACTACCTCAGATAGGAAGTAACCATCAAAGTTGGAGTTAATAAGGCTAGAGGAACTCAAATAAAGAGTGCTTTGAATTTAATAAACAAAACAATTCTTTGGTGTAATGTGCAGCTGAGCAAATGGGAGTGTTGAAGGATCAAGTGAAACATATTACGCATTTTAAGAGTGTATTAGAACAAAATGTGATTCGAATAGGGCAATGCAATGCCAAACAGGAAGTGAATAGGAAGACTTTACCAATAAGAGTTTGAGGAGAAACTTTTGAAGACAAGCAAGGAAATCATTTGATTGGTTAAAGTTTAAGAAAATGCAGTTTTTGAAAAAAGCAGATTCGCTGTTTGTGATTGATTGTCCTTATGTTACAGGGCAGGGAGAGGGGCACCCCCGAAACCCCAGACCTGCCCTGTACTAAATGGGTTCTGCCATCCGCCGCATCAATACAAAGCATTTAGGACCTTTTGTGGAAACCAGACTTTAATACAATTAGAAAAGACAGAGAACAAAGAATATATTTTCTAAGTCAAGCACCTAATGTTAACCAACTCCTCGTGGGTACAAGTCCACCCAAACGGGATTGGCCCAAAGCAAGTCTCGAAAGCCTGCCACAAGTCTAGAACAGCTTATGGCAGGGATCCACACATAAGGGTCAGAAACAGCCAGACAATTCTGGGAGGAACCAAAATACCTTTCGGCAGGGACCCATCCAAAAGGGTCAGAAACAGTCAGACAATTCTGAGAGGAACAGAACAAAATCAAAACCAAAATCAACACAGCCATCGATAACCTCTCCACGGGTCTCTCACCCACGTCTATTTCAACCAGTCCAGGCCAG